>APFE030449741.1:0-12681 GCA_000404065.3 Pinus taeda | reverse complement strand
ATGAATTAGATATATTTTTCATCATGCATACGCATCAATCAAGACACAACTCAAACATGTTACATGGTCAAAAACTTAAAAAATCAATAAAGATTATCCTTCTTTTCAATAAATAATTGCATGTATCTCTCCATAATCTTTTTGGAGTCGTCTAATGAGGCAAAGGAATTGCCCGAATGGCAAACATTGACTGGAATCCGAGTAAAATAATTTCAAAAAATCTTGTAGAGACAGTGTTTGAATTGTGTTTTTGATGGTGGAAATGGATTCAGTACCGTCAAAAACATCTAAGACACCTAAAATTTTGAATTTTAACAACTATAACTTAGATTTGCAAAATCTTTACCAGATTTTCTCAATCAAAATTTCCATAACCTTCAGGGCAACTCCTCCGCCTCAATCTTTTTACCTACCAAATCCCAAATTTTGGGGATATTGAGATAGTCACACACATTCGTTACTTGGGACAGTGTGTCCATATCCATAAAAATCACAATGATATAATCCCCCTTCTGCACAAATTCCACCCTCTTTTTATCCTCCTCTGGGTTCTCTCACTCCCTCAAACCCCTCCAATGCTCATCCTCCCCATGGAATGATGATATTATGGACAAGTAGTGTGGATGATATTGAGGATCATAAACTGCATGGAATGTGAAATACTCCATCACTCTTTTCAGAAGGAGTTGTCTAACGAGGCGAAGGAATTGCCTGGACGACCAAAAGTGGCTGGAATCTAGGTAAAAAAAAATTCAAAAATGTTGTAGAGGCAATGTCTGAATTGTGTTTTTGATGGTGGAAATAGATTAAGAACCATCAAAAACATCTAGGACACCTAAAATTTTGAAGTTTAACAACTATAACTTGGATTTACAAAAATCCTTGCCAAATTTTCTCTAAATATAACTGGAATTTCCATAACTTTTTGGGTAACTCCTTATCCTCGTTAGACTACATATTTTATGAATGTCGGTTGAAACATAGGGTAGAGGAATGGTAGTGTGAATTCCCATGTCATCTATCACCCCCTTTGAGGAATAGCAGCGTGAATGCCCACGTCCTCTATCACCCCCTTATGAAACCTGAAATGGCTGCCACCACCTCCTCCGCCTCAATTATTTGACCATCTGAGTTCTGCAATCTCACAATATTATTGCTATTTATAGAATTTATACCACTACCCTTAGCATTTCCCATAGCTACTTCACTGTTACAATCATCCTTAGCATTATCGATAGCTACCTCCCTCCCTCCTTGCGTATGAGATACGATGAATGAAAAAATGAGAAGTTATGTACTTAACCTGATTGTGAGAAACTTCTATGTGGGTAAAGATGCTTCCTGATGATCCAATGTATTTATACAACACTTTCAAAGTTTTACACATTTCCATCGAAGGTGAGAATTCGTTACTAAATCTGGCCAGCCATGATTCATACTAATGTAACCCTAACAACAAAATGCAACATATCAAAAAACTATTACATAGCTATAAAAATTTTATTATTATTATTATTATTATTATTATTATTATTATTATTATTATATAGCGCAATTGCACGAGATGCTACAAAAGAAACATCGTAAAACATAAATTGGAGAATAATATTGACATAAAAATCCATTATGGAGGTGCATACTTTGTCATTAATTTGTCCTCTTGCATCTGACAGCCTTTATCACTGTATATTTTGGGAGTTCTTGAGTTGATATCAACCTCTTTCCCATTTTCAAACTACTATACCACTGGATCTACGTCCCTTCATCAAATAATTACTTGATTGCTAAGCCATAACACTCAATGCTAAAGACGGAAACTTCCAAGCATAAAATGCACAATAATATTAATTCCTAAAACATTTGTATATTATGTTTCTAAGAAAATTCCTTTTATAAGATTTTACTTAAGATGATATCCGATTAGTTTTGATAAATTCATCTTTAACTAAGAAATAATATAAATCGAAATGCATAGTTCTCAATACTAACCATGTCTTTATTACCATACAACTAACTATTAAGACTAGCTATAAATGATTTCCACACGTGGCACATCAGTTCTTCACTATTTTTGCAAAAATGACCCCACCTTCTCAACAAGGGGTGGGAAGCTATGTTCAAAAGAAACCTCGAACAATCATTTGTCCTAAGAAGGAAGTTGGCTTTGGTGCCCACAAGATACATCATAGTCTGTTGCTACAGGTCTAGTAGTGTGTCTTCCTCTAACAACTGCTGAAAATCCAGAGTTTTATTAGGTTGATGGGAAATGTTAACTTCCTCTTCTAGAATAGGAGGTTCATAGGGCTTGAGATGATTAACATTAACCACATTCTGGAGGCAAAGTTGGTAAGGAAAATCTAAATGACATGCATTCACACCAGTAGATGGGCTTGAGTTTAAGATGTCACTTCCCCTTAAAACACAATTTATCCAAATAAAATTAGACTAAGTCACCTATGTAAAATTGTATAGATAGTTGATGTCTAATATGGATTTATTTGTAGCAAGGTGAGGGAGTGTGAAGAGCATGAGATATTTGGGAATGGAGGCGATCCAATTTCTAAACAAAGGATGCCTTGTGATGCTTCTTGAGTTGGTGATGGGAGACAACTGGTGGAAGAGAGTTGGGAAGTTTGTATGGAGCCAACCAATAGTAACCATAAAAACTTGATTATAATTGTGTTGTAACACATGCAAATAAGAATTGTATTTTTTATTTTTGGAGTAGTAAACATGAAGGGCTTGTAATAGGCTGCAATTTATTACTTAGGTTTGAACATTTGATTTTTGTCCTGGAGTGATTTATAGCAAGCCTTGCGGGTGTGAATATCATCAAATACTTGGGAATGGATGCAAGCCAATTTATAAATAAATAATGATACCTTATGATGCTTCTTTTGTTGGTGATGGGAGACAGTTAGGGAAGAGAGATGGGTAACATGTAAGGGCCAACCACTAGTAACCATAATAGCCTAATTATAAATGTGCTTTATGACATGGAAATAAGAATACCACTATTTATTTTTGGTGTAGAAACACATAAGGCTTGTACCAAACTATAATTTATTACTTTGGTCTACCCATTTATTCATTTGCAAATGAAAGGGAGTAGAGAAATGAAGCCCACAACCCAATAACTGTTGAAATATCTTCCAAAAGGTGTTGTGGCAAATAATCATGTGAGAGTAAACCTTTGCATATAAGTCTTCAGGGAATGATTTCATTTTTGATATTGTTTACTTGCCTGATTGTCCTAATTCTCTCTTTCCTCCATTGTTTCTTGAAGAGATTGAATGGACCAACTTCAATTAGTACTAGTAGTCTTCTACTAGTTTTTTGTTTATGTATTGTTTTTAGAAATCGTATAAATTATCTTTTTGCTTACATAATTTTTTTTTCTAAATGTATTCAAACAATTTTCAAGTGGTTCCCATCATGTGTTGAATCACATGGTAGCTATGTTTGGTGGAATCGTTAGGTAGTAGGTTGTGAAATCTTGTTATGGAAAGTTTCATCCACTTTTGCAAGTTTTATTTCTTTGGTACCCTACTTACTCTTTTTATGTATTTCTCTTAAATATAAAAGGAAGTGTACCCTTTTGTATATGCAAGGAAGGGCAAGGTAGAAGAGAATTCAATTATTTATTGTCCAATATCAATTTCTATATTCCTACTTGTGCAGTTATTTTATTTCGATTCATTGGAATCTCTTCATGTAGAACCCCTTGGGACAAAGGATGTGAGAACTTTGAATAGTCGTTATGATGCTCAGATTTCTATATTTGGAAAAAAAGGTGCATAAAAAGTTGGAGATGAAAAATTAACTATTGTGGGGGATGGTTCTTTGGGCTGTGAGCTTCTAAACAACTTAGCCTCATGGGAGCCAAGGAAAGAAAACTATAAAAAATGATAACGTTATTGAGAAGAGAAATATTATTAGACAATTCCTATTTCGGGATTGGAATATTGGGCAAAAAATGTATAGAGTGGTAGCATCAGCATCCAATGCAATCAACCCACATTTGTAGGTTCAAGCAATGGAAAATCATGTGATTCGAGATACTAAAAATGTCTTTGGCGATTCTGGTGACGTTGATGTTATTTTGAATACTCTAGACAATTTCATTGCCATGCTATATGTAGATTCAAGGTGTGTTTACTTCTAGAAGCCATTGCTAGTTTGAAACACTAAGAACCAAGAGAAACACCCAAATGGGTATCCCTCACTTGACTGAGAACTATGGAGCATCACTAGATCCCCCTAAAAAGAAGGAACCCGTGTACACACTTCATACATTTCCACATAATATTCACCACTATCTCACATGGGAAAGGTTTGAATTTGAATATCTCTTAGATAAAACTATAACTAAAGCAAATTATTTTCTTTTAAAATTAGACAAATACATAACAGAAATCAAGTTTGTAGGGGATACTAAGGCCTGATAACTTCTAGAGTCTAATGTCGATTGTTTAGTTTCACGAAAATGTCTAAAATTTAAAGATTGCATCTCTTGGGTTAAAATCAATTAATTAATTAAATCCCCTTCCTTTTCCCTTCCCTTCCCTTTCCATGATTATATACCTTTCATTTCCATCTTTCATTGGAGAAAATGTTAGCACAATTTACTGTTTACAAAAATATCAAATTTCAATAAACTATATTTGAAAATCACTAACTCATTTGAGGATTCATGTTTGAGGATTTATTTTCAAATCATGTGAAGAAAGAAACTTTCTTTCAACTTCCATGAGGATGCAAATACAAGAGAAGGTGCACCATTCTATTGTTGTCCCAAGCGTTTCCCAAAGCCCCTCCACTTTTCTTCCCATGATCCCTATTAACAAGGATAATCCTCTCTATGGACAGAGACGAGCCCTCTAGCCCAATGATTCGGTCTAGCTACTATAGTGACAATAAACTACACATCTTCCTAGATTATAATTGAAAAGTACAACGAGAAAGATGACCTACCTCGTTCTGATGCTATTCCAATTTCCTTTGTTGAGAGCCTCAAACCTCTTGTGTCACAGGCTTGTTCCTACTTCTCTCGGCACTTATGTACCTACAAAAGTGATCAAGAGACAACAAAGGGTGCCAAAACCAATAGCAAATCCAATAATAACCTACTTAGCTGAGCAACGAATGCCAAGCAAATAAATACATGAACATATATATTTTGGGAAGATGAACCAGCAGTTTTATATTATTTAGAGAATAAAGGGAAGCTTACATCCATATCCTTGACGTTGAAAGTCTCTCCTTGAGTAGTATTATAAGTCCAAGCCAAGAAACTCTCCAACCACTCCTTCTCCAAGTCAAATGAATATTCATTAAGGACAATCGCAGCATAAGGGTGCAAATAGACATAGACTAACCATTTAGGAATGATAGAGGATTAATTTATAGGCAAGGAGAGGGACTTAGCACTTCTCCAAAGATAGGATTAGGCCCATATATTCAGGAGGTAGCTCATAGGGATAAGACAAAGAGGTCAATTTAGGAGGATTTGACCTCATCTATGTGAAACCATCTCCATCTCGCCAATTTGGAAGCTTCTAGATCATGAACATTATCATCCTATTTGGGAAACTTACCTTTTTTGGATCATCACGAGTATGACAAGGAACAGATCAATGCCATCGTGAGTCAAACATAATGCAACAGGCAACCATCACGTTTTTGAGCTTCATAAGAGTGATGACCCTCATTTAGTTTTTTAAGAGCTATTTCTTCACAGAAAACTCAAGGCATTTTCCAAGAAACGTTAAAGGAGGGACCTAAGTTGTATACATGGATGAGTATATTGTATAATGGTCATGTTTCGGGCACTTCGGGGTATGTCACAGGGAAGTGCAGGAGGTGTGACAAAATATTGTGTAACAAATGCCCCCTAGAGCATGAAGGCAGAACGAGGAGTGATGGTTGAGATGCTTTACGAGCTTTTGGCAAGGATGAGGACACACTCTATCAGGAGACCTAAGAATAAAAGATGCATATACATATACATATCTAAGATCAAGGCATGAATCCATGGCATGGATGCAGCCATCCGGATGATGAAGACTATATGAAAATATCCACGGTATGGATGCAATCATCCAGATAACAAGGATTACCATAAATATAAAGTCTCACAGTATGGTCACAGCCATCTGTATAGTAGAAACATGAGTACAATCATGAATGACATATAACTCCATGCAGCATGACTCATAATAGACAAGACTCAGGGTCTTGTGCTCCATCCTAATTTGATCAATGAATTAATCCTAACATACAAATAAATGTGTTGAAGTCGAACATGCTAGAAAACCACCTGATTACTGACCAATGATATGGTTCATTAACAGGCATGAGAGAAACCACCAATAATGACAATGATTCTCAAGCTACAATAGTACAATATGTGAATGTGATAATGAAGCTAAGGTTGAACACTCATGGAATCACCTGATCAAAAGCCAATAATGAAGATCTATCGTCACATGCGAAGAAATCGCCATTAGGGTATGCCACTCTAAGGTATTGAAAGGGAGTTTCTAGGTCATCTTCCTGGATAATGAGCTGAAGTCGACAGGAAGCGACTTGTCGAAGGAGGGAAATGATGAATTCCCCATCATCGACATGAAACAAGGAATAAAGTGGAATAATATTCAAGACTGTGGCAATGATTCAAACAATGTATAGGTAAATAACTACAGAGGGACTTCTCTTGAACATTGGCGACATGACTTTGGAGTGTGGCAGCATTTGACTCGGCATAGGACTAAAGGTCATGATGACAGTATGGAATAGTCAAATGAGAGGAAAAATGGATCACCCAAACCTGGGAGGACAAGTGACTGAGTGAGGATATCCTAAACCTAACATGAGAGCAGAAGAGTGTCATGTTCAAGAGAGACATGCTGCCTATACAAAGGATATCTCATCTTCATTTTCCCTCGCTATTTATAGCCAGTACCACAATTATTTTTATCACAAGCTTGAAGGCAATAACATATGATTGTCATGTAAGTTCATTCTTCGAATGAATCCATCCTAGTAAGTTTTACAAGCCCTAGGAAGGAGAATCTCAGTTTCATCATGGTGACGAACCTAACATGAGAGCATAAGAGTGCCATATTCAAGATAGACATGCTGCCTATACAAAGGATGTCTCATCTTCATTTTCCCCCGCTATTTCTAGCAAGTACCGCAGCTATTTTTAACACAAGCTTGAAGGCGATAACATATGCTTGTCATGTAAGTTCATTCTTCGAATGAATCCATCCTAGTAAGTTTTACAAGCCCTAGGATGGAGAAGCTCGGTCTCATCATGGTGACAAGTCTTTTGTCTTAAATTTTTAACGAGTTCAACGTAAGAATAACTTTACATCGTTTTCATGTTTAGAGATTTTTAAAAAGAAACAAAAAATAAAACTCCATCATGTCCCTTTTCGTAATTTGTCTCTTGAATCCGAAAAGGTAGAAAAAAATATATGAGGTAATCTCTTGACCATGATGACCAAAGTGTACCTTTTTCGTAAATAGTCAATTGCAGCCTGAAAATGGGGTAAACGTATACTGAGGTGACATCGATTCATTTACTTTAACGAATTCAAAATGACAAGTACTCAGAAATATTTCTAGTTTTTGAGAGTCAGAAAAGAGTTGAAAGATGACTCCAAGGGGGTTCCTTTTTCATTTATTTAATGAGTTTGAAAAAGAGATAAAATAACACTTTCAAGAATCGGTCAATAATGATCATTGTTCACTTTGAAGGTACCTGAACTACACAAGAAACACATCCATCACTGATATCGAGAGAAAATATTAAAATATTACGAAAATATCAACAAAAATGACTTGCAAAACTTATAAATAGGCAAAAGTAATTTTATTTTTTACCATTTTACCAAAGTGAGCTCTGAAAGTGAATTTTGTGCCCTAAATCTCTTTATTTTCTAATGGCTACCGCAAGAGACCTGGGTATCGTTTCACGAACTGTCTATGATAGGTAAGAGCCTCATCCCTCCTCTTCCATTTTATCACTTTTGTATGCATTTCAAATGGTAATTTTGATGCTAGAAAGGAAGATTTCAAAAATTTAGGGCACCAACAACCATCGGGGGTATGGTCATCAAACCCGATGGGCACGCTTGATCCTAAAGGCTCGTGCGATACCATCACACTGTTTGTAAAAATAGGTGTGATGGCACCGAGGGTGGATTTTTAAGAAATAAGATTCTCTTTTAAGCAAAAATTGATGATTTTGATCCATGAAAAGGAATTAATAAGTGTTAAAAAAAAAATTCCAAGAGAAATGGTCTTGGAGTAGAAATAAAGAGGCCATGAGGCTAAAGACCATCAAGAAGCTCAGAATCCTGAATGCATAAATTCTCTAAGAGATTACAGACTACTAAATTTCTTGAGGACCGCAGGGCTAAGGGCTCATATGGAACTACTGCCCTATCTGATCATCTCTCTAGGATGTAGCCCGAGAGATCTTCATCATAAAAGGCCAAGAATGAGAACTTGAGGAGATGGATATTTACTGTAGAAATTCTGACTGTAGATTAACCTGATAATGAAATATAACTAAAGCAAAATACTTTAATCTACTTCTATAATCAAATTTGTGGAAGCTTAAAATATTTTAGCAAGATCAAGTTGAACACATATAACTAGAAGAAGAACCAATGCACATGAAACACAGAAGAATAGCTAGGAGAAAGCCTTAGCTTAAAACCCCACTATCTATATTATCATACAAGGTGGAAATATATCAGAATAATACAAATTCTTAGCTCTCACAACTAACCAGATCTCAGTACAATATTCCTAGATGCTCACAGGAAAACAAGGCTTCTCAGTAACCTTCTCCTCTGCCGTCCAAGCCTCCTATTTCCTTGCACTGTTTCTCTTGGGTGATCCTATTGTTACCAAGTGTAACACTGATCACTCACATTGATCTCACACCCTATAAAACTATGCAATCCTCAAGGAATGTTGTTCCTTCTGCATGGATGAGCTTCCTTTATAGGAAAACTCATGCAACTGATAGTAATATGTCCTTGACATTTAGCTCAACTGGGTCTTTCTCTGAATATGCATGCATGAGTTAATGATGAGAGAATCTTTAGTTATTTGGAGTACGCTAGTTGGATGTATACATGCATTCACTGAGTGAACTCACAATTAATTCCTCAAATAGTTTGGAACTAATTTAACTGGACTTAACTCAATAAACTGAGCTAACTAATTACAACTCAATCTTATCTCCTTAATTAAGGGATAATCTCCTTAATTTAAGGGATAACTGTTGCATGACTTTAGAAAGACTTCTAACTTTAATTTCTCCAACTAATTAATCCATAATGAATTAATTAATTATTTTTCAAGCAATTGGTGAGACTAAATTCGAATGTTAATTCACAATTTTCATTCAAGGACAAAATAAAATTGGAATATTCTAGATTCTATTTTTAACATTATTGTTGCTATTTTCAACATTTATTTCATCACGGGATTATCCCGATGAGGGGAAGAAATCCAAGTTTTTGGATCTTGCCAAGGAGGTGAAATCACAAGGACTCTGGTCTAGAGGCAACTGGTCGGGTGCTTAAATGACCAATAGAGGGAAGGTGAAGATAGCGACAATCACCAACAACCTCATTTTGAGAACAATATTATTCACTATCACGTGTGTATTTAGCACACAAGCCTTGCATAAGGCTTCAAAATCCCAGTTCCAATACGTTATTTCATGTTTGACCCCCACCGTCTTCAACTGGTGCAGAGGCCTTTTGGCAAACATGAAATGAAAACTAACTAAGGGGAAGCATGGACACCTGAAGCAATTCAAGTTCAGTTCAATACTCCTGATCTTGTTTTTGGAACGAGTGCCCCTATTCTGGTATTAGTGGGCAAAGGTACCAGATCCTACCCCCCGAGATCCGAGACTCATGCAATGGAGTTAACTCATGCCTTGAGGAGGAACGGGTTAGCACATGCATTACCCAACATAGTTTTTCACTTTTCTAGAATTCCAACTACTCATGGTGGACGACTACGCTTATAATAGCACGGACTTTAGGTGGGATCCAAATCTGCCTCTGCCACTAGAAGGCAGAGGACCGATGTAGGTAAAAACTTGTTGTTTGGATTTGTCAAGTTTTATTATTTTTATAAAAGTGTACACTGAAACTCAAATTGTGATAAATGTGCAGATGTGGAACCAGAGAGACCACTAGGCATGTCACCAATAGAACAACGACTTGCACATCAGGTAGTGGGTGATAACTACGAGGAAGGGGCATAGCCCTTAGCTAAGATGGAGCGTAATCTAGAGGCAATAACTCATGGAGTCCCAGAGTATGCCACTATTGATAATGGTCCACTGCATTGGCAGAGATACACAGTGGGAGTCTCTACAAGACTGCGTCGGTTGTTAGTCCGAGTGGTCAGGATAGTCTCGTGCTATCATGAGCAACGTGCAGGCTGATAGTTTATCTAGTCTTTTACATACATTTTGTAGGCTTTGAAAGCTAAGTGTCTCAGAACACTCTATTTATTGATATTTTGATGTAAACACTTTGACAGACATGATATAAATATATATAGATATATATATATAATAATATAATATATATATATATATATTATATAATATATATATATATCTATATATATGTGTGTGTGTGTGGGTGTGTGTGTGTGTGTTTTATTTCTACTTATGTGTCCATAATATGATTAGTTTTATAAATTATGCAAATGCCTACCAAGAACAAAATTCGCTAAGGCATTGTTAATGTATTTAAATTATGTGGAATATTGTTAGGTCCCTATAATAATAGTGATGCCCCCATTAATATTGTAGTTGTATTCCTTATTGATATTTTTGTGCCCCTATTGTCCCCATATTGTTATTACTGTGCCCCATAGAATCTCTCTATTGTTATTTTTGTGACTTTATATTATTATTGTTAGGTTGGCTTGGTTATATTGTGACCCCTTAGACTCCTATATAAAGAAAGGAGGTTTTCTCATTTGAATCATCCAAGAATTATTCATTTGTGTAATGTAAAGAAGGTTGACCCCTTGAAGGGGCTGAATTCTAAGGCATTCAACTATCTTTTCTATCTTTTTGTGAGTTGGTTTCATAACATTTGGTATCAGAACTTTGGATTCAAGGGTTTCGCTGCTCCAAATAGGTCATCGTGGCATTTTCGCTATAACTTTTTTTTGTGACGTTTTAAAAGTGAAAAATAAAACCATTTGAGATGAAATCGCACTAAACCTTGGGTCCAAATTGCAGAGCTTTTTGCGCTATATTTGTGGAGATATGATCTGAGGAAGTTGGTTATTTTGCAGACTCCTGAATTACATTCCAAGCAGGTGACCTGGGGAAAATCGTCATAACTTTCTCTCTGAGAATCGGATTGAAATTTTGTAAGAAGGTATAGAAAGAGGATAGACTTTAGTTTCTTTTATATGTTTTTCAGAGCTAAATGTCAAGACAGTGACATGTGGAACTTCATACAAATCCACTCTTCTGGAAAGGTCTATAATCAGGTCATCTTGGGAGATTGTGCATAACTCTTCCTTGGAGAATCCAATTTGGATCAAACTAGTGGCATTGGAAAGAGGACATAAAGGGATAATATAAGTTACAATTTTACAACTGGATGATTCGAAATTATAGAGATACATCAAATTCAATATCAAGCTCCTACAAAGTGAAAAAAACATGTGTAGTTTTTAATTTTTTTAAACTTTTGCATAAGCTGGGTTTGAAAAATTAGTTTGAAGGAATTCAAAGGGCATAGTAAAGCATTATTATCAATAATTGATGCCTCGAGGAAAGAAAATTCAAACACCTAGTAAGCAACTTGAAAGCTCTAGCATGACTCATGAAGAAGAGGAAGAAATGCAACAAGATATATCAAAATTATAAGACCAAGTGCAACAAGTGTCGCTTGCACAAAAAGGTGTAAAAGCTAAGATGGATGGTTTAAAGAAAGGCATGGAAGCTAAGATGAATGGCATGGACGCTAAAATGGATGGCATGGATGATAAGATGGAAACATTGAAGATAAAATTGAATAAGTTGCTACAAGAAATGGTCACTAATGGTGAAAGGGTAGTAAAGGAAACTCATGATGAGAACAAAAGAAATGTTAATCATGATTCCATAGACTCTAATGTTGGATCAAAGACCCACCATATTCGAAAAATAAATATGAGGAAGTTTTATGGCAAGGATCCCGCAACATGGATATTACAGATGGAGAAATTTTTCGATCTCAATAATGTGCAAAACACACAAAAGGTACGTATTACAACTGTATATTTGGAACCAAATCAGTTTGTATCGTATCAATGGCTTTGCTCTCATAAACAAATTATCACTTGAGCAATTTTTAAGGAATAATTGAAATCACATTATGAGGATACAAAAAGAAACACTTTTTTTAGCCAATCGATAAGTCTCAAACAAAAGGGTTCAATAATGGAGCACATTGACGAGTTCCAAAATTTGAACATAAGGGTAAAAAATATTCCAGAGGAGCATAGGATTGATTTTTTCATAAGGACTTTAAAGGATAATATCCAACATGATGTTTGCCTTTGGGAACCTGATTCATTAGAGAAGACATTCAGGTTAGCAAGAAAAATGGAAAGAAAAATTATGGCAAC
>APFE030449733.1:0-19408 GCA_000404065.3 Pinus taeda | reverse complement strand
CCCCCCTCAGTATTATTTCCAACAATTGGTATTAGAGAAGGTCCTTTGGTAGAAGCTTGATCGCTTGAAGGAGATCCGCAGAACAATGGGAAAGAAGCTTAAGAAGAAAGTGCCTAAGAAGAAGAAGACATCTCAGAAGAACTATGACAGTGGGAGAATCGATTGGGATTATGTGGAAGAAGCACTTCAGATTCAGAATCACTTCAAAATGAAGATGAACTATCAGGTATGAATTTGTTATCCTCCGGAGATATCTATCCATCTAAAGATGATAAATGTGATGGTGAAATAACTGAATTTGCTCTATGGGTGAACAAGAAAGATATCGAATCGAGGCAGTATTTAAAGGGCTTACAAATAAAATTAGAGATCAACAATATCTATTGAACAAAAGGGAATGTGCCTGCAAAGAAGAAACTGCCAAACTTAAAGCTCAATTAGAGGAAGGAAACAAGGTAAGGAAGTTATTCAAGGACAAGGAAAATCAATGTCAAAAGTTGCAAGATGAAGTGACATCTTTAAGAAGTGAAGTCAATGAAAGGAGCACAACAATCAAGAAACTAAAAGATAGATCCAATTACTATGAAAGTTTTGAAGCTAAGATCCACTCGCTAAAGGAAGATCTTGAAGAATCAAAGAAGCAGAATAAAGAACTACTCCAAGCACTTGAAAAACAAGAAAACGGGGTTTGAAGAATCAAGATGGAAAAGGATGATACTATTTCCACATACCTTAACAAGCTCACGGCCTGCAGAGATGAGCCTGGAAGTGTGGGAATAACTACTGCCAATGATGATATGGTCAGCCTCGCTCTCCTTGGCCTTCCAAAGGGTTGGAATAGCTATTAGCTCTCTGTGAATGGAAGGGAGAAACTATCGGATTGGGAACAACTGTGGTCGGATATTATGCAGGAGGAGATCAGGAGGAGCACACGAGATGGTTTTTCATCCAAGGATGATGATGAAGAAAATCTGGTCTTAACAAGTAAGGCAAGGAAAGGGAAGGGGAAGGCTTCCCATTCCAAATCAAATTCTTCTCATGGAGGGAAGAAGGGTGACAAGTCTAAAAGTAAGATGCTTTAATTGTCACAAGATGGGACATTATGCGACAAATTGCCTATCGAAGAAGTCCAAGAAGGGATCCTCGGAAGGATCGGAAGGTGAGGCATTAGCATTTCAGTTCGAAATGGACTTTACCCTCATCGCATGCATGGTGTCATAGATGATGGGTTGTGTCTGGTATCTTGACAATGGAGCCTCATTCCACATGACTGGTGATAAAAATTTATTTAGTACCTTGGAGGAGAAAGACCTCAACATGCGCATAGAGATGGGTGACGATGGAAAGTATAGTGTTTCAGGAGTCGTCACACTTGATTGAAGAAGAACTTGGTATTGGTCACGATGTTGGAGGAAAAAGGCTACGATGTTGTATTCAGTAAAGGAAAGGTGTTCCTAAGACACATAGCCATGGGTTAGATGAAGAGGATAGGGCTTCAGGTGAAGAATCTTTATAAACTAGAGGTAGATGATTGTGCAACAATGAGTACGAAAGTAGAATTGGTACAAATCCAAGACATTGGCGAGTTGTGGCACAAGCAATTGGGCCATTTGCATCATGGGGATTTGAATTAATGCAACAGATGTCTATAGGAGTTCTCAAAAGTAAACTTGAGTAATTTGACACATGCAAAGGTTGTTCCTTGGGAAAGTACGCCAACTCTTCCTTTCATGATCGAGACAATTGAGCAAAGGCTATCTTAGAGCGAGTTCATACTGATGTGTGTGGACCATTCTCGACAGCATCCACAACGAAGAAAAGGTATTTTGTGATTTTTATTGATGATTATTTTCGTAAATGCTGGATTTATTTCATGCAGAAGAAGGAACAAACCTTCACAAAGTTTTGTGAGTTCAAAGCTTTGGTGGAGAAAGGAAGAAGATCAAGGCCTTAATGGTGGAGAATATGTCTCTCAAGAGTTTAAGGACTTCTGTGCAGTGGAAGGAATTAAAAGGGAGTTGATGGCACCTCATAACCCACAACAGAATGGAGTGGTTGAGAGGAAGAACAGAACTATTGTAGGGGAAACACGAGCGATGATGCATGATCAAGGCCTACCACTTCACTTGTGGGCTAAGGCATGCAACACAATGGTCTATTTGCAGAATAGAAGCCCGCATTGCATACTTGGGATGAAGACACCAGAGGAAGCTTTCTCTGGTAACAGACTAGATGTGGGTCACTTCAGGATCTTTGGCTCATCGGTATATTTCCATGTGGTAAAGGATGCATGGAAGAAGTTGGACCAACAACAGATTTGGGGATACTTATGGGGTACACTGATACACCTCACATCTATCGGGTGTACTTGCCTACCAGTCGAAGGACAGTGGTTCCTAGAGATCTCAAGTTTGATGAGCAGAAGGTCATGCGAGTTTCCCTTGAGAGGGAGCTTTAACTACAGGATGTGGAGGAACTGTTAGTTCTTAAGGAGGAGGAGCCTCAGACTGATGCAGAGCATCTGCATGCAGAGGTTCCAAGAGTGGACACATCCACTGAAGAAGAGTCTTCAAGAGATGGACGAAAGTGCACAAGAGAGCTAATATATTGTTGAAGGATGCGAGAGAGAATGTGGGAGCACCATTTTCTCACTGCAAACAGAGGAGGTCACCTGAGAGGTACACTGGATACATGGCCCTTGCTGGGAAACCTGTTGAGATTGACCGATCTTCCTTTGAAGAAGTAGTGCAGCAGCCGATTTGGGTTGATGCTATGGTGGAGGAGTATGACCATAGTTCGTAACAGTGTTTGGGACAAGGTTCCAAGACCGGAGAACAAGTCAGTTGTGAGTTCTTGTTGGCTTTAGAATGTAAAGCAAGCTGCTGATGATGGGAGGATCATATTGGTGCAGTATAATTCCTTTCTTGTTGAGAGGGAGTGTTGAAATGTGGCAAGAAGAATATTCCAATTTAATTTGTCCTTGAAATAAAATCGAATTTAGTCTTAACAACTACTTGGAAATAATTGATTAATTCATTTTGAATTAATTAGTTGGAGAAATTCAAGTTAGAAGTCTTTTTGAAGTCATGCAAAAGTTATCCCTAAAGTTTTGAGATAAGATTGAATTATATTTGAGTTGTAATTAGTTGACTCATTTTACTGAGTTAAGTCTAGTTAAATTAGTTCCAAACTGTTTGAGGAACTAATGGTGAGTTAACAATCAATTGATGCATGCATGCACTCAACTAGTGTACTCCAATTAACTGAAGATTCCCTCATCAGAAACTCATGCATGTCTATTCTGAGAGAGACCCATTTGAGATTAAAGACAAGGACAATGTACTATTAGTTGCATGTGTTTTCCTATAAAGAAAACTCATGCATGCAGAAGGAATGATTTCCTGGAGGATTGCGCCATTCTAACAATGTGTGAGAGCAGTGTTCCAATTGGTGAGGTGAGAATCATCCACTAGGAACAACGCAAGGAAATAAGAGCTTGGAGGGCAGAGAGGAAGGCTTGTGAGAATCCAAGATTGCCTATGAGCATCTGTGAGGATTGTATTGAGAGCTGGCTAGTTGTGAGAGCTCAGGCTTTGTATAATTCCTATGTATTTCCACCTTGTATGATAATACAGATAGTGGGGTTTTTAGCTGAGTCTTTCCCCAAAGTATTCTCATGTGTATTGTGCATTGATTCTGCTTCTATTTATATGTGTTCAACTTGACCTTTAAACTTCCGCAAATTTCTTGATAGTAGAAGTAGGTTATAGTATTTTTCTTTGGTTATATTGCATTATTGGGTTAATCTATAGTTAGATTTTCTACATAGGTCTTAGAGCCAGATTTGTAGAATTTCTACAAATTTAGAGATAAGATTGATTTATTACAAAATTGATTATTAAAAAGAGTATTCAAGTAATAATTTGTTTAGTATATAGAATTTAGTTTACTTATCTTTATCACTAGATTTTTTAGTATTGAGTAACACTTTTTGACTTTTTCACTATTAAGTAATTGGGTTTTTTCTAATTCTTTATAGTTAAGTATGGTAGAGATATAAAGTAATGTTTTGTTTAACAACTTGAGTGGGCCTAATGGTTAAGAGGATGTGTTTTCGCAGACTTAGTAGTCAAATCGCTGCATGAACCCTTGTCCCACAAACAAGGGGATCTCATACACCAATATAATAATAATAAATTAATTAATTAAAAATAATTATAATTATAATTATTAATAAAAAATTGACCCCTTGTCCCACAAACAAAGGACAAACAAGGGGTCTCATACACCAATTTGGTAAACAAGGGGGTCTCATCCTTATCCCACAAACACGGGGGCGTCATACACTATTTTGGTAAACAAGGTGGTCTCATCCTGGTCCCACAAACATGGGGGTCTCATACACCAATTTGGTAAACAAGGGGGTCTCATCCTTGTCCCACAAACATGGGGGCCTCATACGCCAATTTGGTGTCTAGCTTGGCTCTGACCTTAAAATTGGATAATAATAATAATAATAATTTAACTAATTAAAAATAATTATAATTATAATTAATAAAATAACTAATCCAATCCAATTATATAAAAATAAAATAATGAAACAAGAAGTAATAAAATAATAATTAATTATAATCAATAACCATCTTAGATCCATCAACTCTAGATCTACCAATTTGGTCCCTTGCCCCACAAACAAGGGGGCCTCATACACCAATTTGGTGTCTGCTTGACTGTGTCCTTAAAGTAGGATAAGAATAATAATAACTAATTAATTAATTAATTAAAAATAATTATAATTATAATTATTAATAAAAACAATTGACCCAAGCCAATTATATAATATTAAAATAACAAAACAATAAATAATAAAATATAATTAATAACCATCTTAGATCCATGAAAATTATAAACAAGGGGGCCTCATACACTAATTTTGTGTCTCACTTGGCTATGACCTTAAAATTGGATAATAATAATAATAATAATAATAAATAATAATAATAATAGATTAATTAATTAAAAATAATAATAATTATTATTATTAATAAAAAAAAATTGACCCAATCCAATTATATAAAATTAAAATAATGAAACAAGAAATAATAAAATAACAATTAATAAGCATTTTAGATCCATCAAGTCTCATCAAAATGGATCAAAAAACCTATTTTAGAGTAAAAGGAGACTTCCCACAAACAAAGGGGTCTCATACACCAATTTCGTATCACCTAGGGCTCATACACTAATTTGGTGTCTTCCTTGGTCGTTAAAGTTGGATAATAATAATAATAATAATAATAATAATAAATAAATAAATAAAATAGATTTTAAAAAAACAAGTTAATTATAGATCCAATATATGGTGAAAACCTAGTAGAGTAAAATATATTTTGATCCTCCAAGGGCTTGTATATGCTGGAGTTAAGATGATCTATGCGAGATTAAAATACATTCATATTCACTCTTGAATTGTTTGGTCAATTACTCTAATCCCATTGAAACTATGTGAAGTGAATTCATTTTTTGTGTTTGAAGTTTTTGCCAATAATTTGGGTTAAACTTTAAAATAATTATATAATTTATTATTCAAAATTATTAAAAACTAATATCATTGAATTCAAAATAAAATTAAATTTCTATTAAACCGTTTTATTGATAAAATTACATAAAAAATAAATAAAATAAAATAAATTAAATATAATATAAACAAAGCATTTTGAATATGTTAAAATTATATAAAGGAAACAAACATAAAATAAAAACATTAATAATTATAATTAATAATTAAACCATTCTATTTTGATCTAACAAGTTTCTAAAGGGATCAAATCTCTTGAAATGTGAAGATGAATTAAACCTTTAAATTAATTATGGGGAGAGGTGCTCTCCAATCCAATATGATAGAGATGTAATATCTTGCTAAACATATTAAATAGGTCAAATTACTTATATATATATATATATCATTTTGATTTGGTCAAATTACATTAAAATAAAATTAAAAAAAGCATAAAATTAATAATTAATAATTAAACTAATTTGAATTCACCTAAATTCCAGATCTAAGGATAGAAAGGGATCAAATTTGTTAATATATAATTTTTTTTAAGAATGAAAAGAAATTTAATCTCTCTTTAATAAATCCAAACTGGCAAATAAAAGCAACTTTATGTGCAGAGTTAAAAAAAAAAAATAACAAAGCTACCCTAATTTAAAAAATAAAAACAAAAACCTAATAGAATAATTTTATTTTTTCAACCAAACGCTAGAAATTTCGTATATAATTAGAGGACTCCTGGAAGAGCAGGGTAACGAAGCTGAGGGTGCCGAGTATAACCCTAAACCCTGACCTGGGTCCGAGGTTTTTTCTTATCTGTCTGAAACTTTTGTTCCTTTTTTTCTCATTTGGCAGATAGCAGTGACACAGAGAGATCATGGCAGGGGACAGACTGAGTGCATTGCATGATTCTCTTCTCTGCTCTCATATTCTCTCGAAACTTCCTTTAAGAGATGCAGTACGATGTTCAATTCTTTCACGCAGATGGCGATCAATCTGGACTTTGTTACCCCATCTCAGGTTTTTGAATGCCGACGTCACTGAAAAAGTAATTGATAACATGATGTGTTTTCATCACGGAGATCTTGAAAGTTTGGAAATTTCAGTAAGCTATTGGTATTTGAGATACGGAAATTGGTCACCGAATGGCGAGTTAATACGCAAATCGGTTTTGGCTGCATCTGTAAAGAGAGTGAAACAAATTACTTTGAATCTTCCAATTTCTCTGCACATTCCAACTTCTCTGTTTTCCTGCGACTGCCTCACTTATTTGGACCTCACGCGTTTTGAATTTAAATTACCTTCCTGCTTTTCTGGTTTCAGATACCTTAGAACCTGTTTTCTAACTGATGTCCATATTATTGATGATATGCTTGAGCAGCTTCCAGCAAAATGCCCTCTTCTTGAAAAATTGAGGGTTCTATCGTGTTCTATGCGCCTGAACAATTTGAAAATTTCTGCTCCGTCTCTCAAGTATTTTAATTTTTCAGGAAATCGCCATGAAAAGTCATTGACACTGACAGTGAATTGTCCAAAGTTGCGGATTGTAACAATTCATAACTGTCCCTCAAGGTTGAAATTGGAGCTAAATTCTTGCCGAGAACTGCATTTTTCCACAACAGAGCTTCATGTACTTAAAGATCTTTCTAACAAGAGCTCTGTGAAAAAAATTACCCTTCGTGGGTTGAGTACTCACGTGCCTTCTCTCGCAGTACTTAGCCATTTTTCCAATCTTGAAGAACTCTCCTTAGAAAGCGATTCTTTTGAGGTTAGTAAATCCCCGGTTTTTTTCTTTTAAGTTAAATGTTTCGAACATCTTGGTTTTTATATAGATGAGATTTATAGGCAATTTTTTCATGGCAAAACAGGGAGCAAATCCCGCGACACGAAGCTTGACCCTTCCGGTAATGACAAACCTCAAGAATGTGCGTATAAGGGTTTCAGGGTTGGACGAGGAAATTGCTCTGATCGGCAGCCTTCTCAGAAATGCTCCCTCTCTGCAGACAATGACGGTTACTCTACCAACATGCTCTGGATATGTCCATCAGAAGAGCTTTCTAGATCAGATTTTCCGTTTGAACAGATCTTCTGGACAAGCTACTGTACATATAACAGCGAATGGCTGGGATATGTGCAAGACATGCCTGGCTTCTTCACTTTATGAGGAGAGGAGTTCTTCAGATGAAGAAGCTACAACTTCTACTTCAGATGATGATGAAGAAGATTATTCAGATGATGATTAGGGTACAGCGTGCTGAAAACATCTTCCAAATAGATTGAATTAGCATCTCTGATACTTTTGAAAGCTTTCTTACGATCATTAAGCTGCTATTTTGGTCCTTTACAGTGACCGTAAAAACCAGGTGCAACATTAAGTTATTCTTTTATCATGTTCAATACGATTAGAAATTTAACAGTATAGATATGTGCCCTTCAGCCAGTTTCTTCAGTTTATATCATTTATCTAGTTTTTCCATATATCATTTATATGGAAGAGGTTGGTTTATTTATGCCATTTTGTATTCGGAATCTTGAAATAAAGGTGTTTTCCCCTCATTTTTATTTTCTATGTACAGATGGTCATTGTTCAGTACCTATTTTCTATGTACAGATGGTCATTGTTCAGTACCTTATGCTTGCTGGGAAAATCTGAATCATTGTTTATGGAAAATCTTCAAAGCTTTGAACATATCAGTGAACAACGGGCTGGGTAGTTTTTTTGTCCTGTTGTTAAGACTTGAATATATTGAGTCATATTTTAGGCACTCTGTTGCTTTCTATCATGAAAGTTACACTTTTTATCATTTTTAATTTGAAAGTTACAACTGCTGACATGGTTAGGAAATGCATTCATTTTAACAATTAAATAGAGAAATAAGGTCATAGAAATTATGCTCAATGTCATATCATAATTGGAATTTACTTACAGTAACTAAAATGCATGTTATATTATGTTAGATTGATCCTTGAAAAATATCTACATTTGTGCAATGTACATTGTGGGTGTGACAATGAGAAGAGTTTTAGAAATATTTGTTCTAATTTTCTTTATAACATCAATGCTTACATGATAGTTTTACTCACAATCTTTGCTATTGATGCTTCATGTTAGTTTGATATTTACATTTGTGTAATGTAATTTGTGGGTGTGACAATGAGAAGAGTTCTAGAAATATTTGTTCTATTTTTATTTATAACATTGATGTTTATATGATATTGTTGACACTTTTTTAATGGCTTTGCATATTTTATTTATCATTATGAAACATCATTTCAAAAGAAACTTGCGTAAGTAAAGAACATCATGATGAATGTACACAGAAACAAAACAAAAAACAAAAAACAAAAAAGGTAAACAACAACAAATTTACCTTTACCTGTGTATTCTTTTAGAACCTCATTCATTAGTGTCATGAATGTGATGGTCGCATTAGTGAGACCAAAAGGCATCACTAACCATTCATAAAGTCCACTATTGGTTTTGAAAATTGTTTTCCACTCGTAGCCTTCCCAGATTATGATATGATGATACCCGTTTTTCAGATCTATCTTAGTAAAGTACGTGGATCCACTTAAACAATCCATTAAATCATCCATCCTAGGAAAAGGAAATCTATACCTGACTGTTATCTTGTTGATAGCTCTGGAAACGGTGCACATGCGCCATTCTCCTCCCTTTTTCGGATTAAGCACTGTTAGCACACCACACAGACTCAGACTTTCTCGAATCAGCCCCTTGTCCATCAACTCTTGAACCTGTCTTGCAACTTCTGTGTTTTCCTAAGGAGTTAATCTATATGCAACTTTATTAGGTAGACTTGCTCCTGGTATTAAGTCGATATGGTGACTTATACTTCTAACCGGTGGTAATTCATTTGGCAATTCATCCACAATGATATCCATGTAACTATTTAACACAGATTGAATTTCTTCAGGCAAATCATTTAAATTTGTGGAGGTTAAAATTACCTTTGGCCTTCCCACGATAGCGAAATGAACCTCTTCGCTTTTATCAACCTCCTGTAGCAGTTCCTTACCACTCATCAACATAATACTATTTTCAGCCAGCTCTTTATCAACATCATTCTTCACTGGCAACAATGTATGCTTAACTCCATCCTTTTCTATGGTATATGTATTTCTTCTTCCATCATGAATCACCTTTCGGTCAAATTGCCATGGTCTCCGCAATAACAGGTTACATACATCCATGGGCATTATGTCACATAAAATCACATCTCTGTATGTGCCAATCTGCATTTCCACATTACATTGTTTTGTCACGGTGACTTGATGACCCTTCTGAAGCCAAGATACTTTGTAAGGTGCAGGATACGTTTTTCTTGTTAATCCAAGTTTTTCAACAATCTTTGTAGACACAAGATTGTCAGTATTCCCCCTATCAATTATCACCTTACAACACTTACCCTTTGATTTGCATGTAGTCCTCAACAAATTCTTTCTTTGCGCAGGTTCTCCAATCTCCTTTTTTGATCTCAACAAAGTTCTTATAAGCAGTAATGATTCACCTTCCTCCGATGGTTCTTCCTTCTCTACATGTCGAGGTGGTTCCGGCTTTGCCTCAGCCACATTTGCACCCCTCTGGCTTGCTGATTTGTTATGAGGACAGTCCTGCAACATACGTCCCCATTCTCCACAGGTATAACACCTAACATCTCTTCCTCACCCTCTTCCTCTAGGTGTGAATCTCCCTCTACTAGATTCACCCATCTGTGGTGATGTATTGCTTGGACTTCCTGCTTTGAACTGATGCTGTGTTCCTCTGGATCTGGCTGATCCTCTACCTCTTGCTGGGCTCTTTCCTCTGTTTCTTTGACTCTGTTTCCGCAATATTTTCTCCTCTGCTTTCAAACTTGCTTGATAGGCATCTTCAACAGTTTTCAAACTTAACAAGCTAATCTCATCTTGAATTTCATACCTTAGCCAATTAACATATCTGGCTACTTTTTCCAAATCATCTTCTACATGCCACCTGTAATTTTCTTCAATATATTCTTTAACATACGTTCCTTTTTGCTTCAGATTTTGCATCTACTTAAAAAGATTCAAATGATAGTCTTTAGGCAAAAACATGGCTTTTAGTTTGCTTAAAATTTTATCCCACTGCTTGATCTTAGATTTCCCCTTTCGCGTTCTTGATGTCTGTAACTCGTCCCACCAGATGGCTACATGGCCCTTCAGTCTAGTGACTCCAAACTTCCCCCTCTTATTCTCCTCAACCTCTTCATAATCGAAATATTGATCTATGGATCTCATCCAATCCATGAGCTCCTCTGCACTCAAACTCCCTTCATACATAGGAATTTCTATCTTGGGTTTGCTTCCAACTTTTGCCAACATCTTGAGGACTTTGGAAGTTTTGTTTTCTTCTCCTCCTTCCACCTCTTCATCAGACTCTTCTGAAGAGCTCTCAGTTCTCTCATCAGGTGCTCTTCTCTAGGTTGTTTCCATTGTCTCCATTCGTTCACGCAGTCTCCACACTTCTTCTATCAGGACTACATTTGGTTCTGGTCTTCCTCTTCCAATTCCTCGCCTTGGCGGCATCTTTGCTGCAACACCTGTAACTGGCTCTGATACTAAAAATGACGCAGGAACAGCTCTGCCAATGTAATACCCACTTTATATAATCTTTAACAAATCGATATTAGAATAGCGGTTTAACAAATCGATATTGGAACAACAGTTTTTAAAACAATCACAGGTAAAAAAAATTGTAGTTTGTCGGCCTTCCAAATTATCCCTATCTGTTGACAAACTAGCCAATCCAAGGCGATATTACACAATTGAAAATGCGCCTTTTTCCTGTAGCTTTTTCTTCTTCACTTCGGATAGAACGCGCCCATACATTACTGTTCTCTTTTTTTTTTTACAGTGAAAACGCCTCTTCTTAAACATAACATTACCAGCACATACTTGTGACATTGCCGCAATTGACAATAGCAATGAACATTTACCGATTACTCCAAATCCCATGCAATCTGTTCGCATTCAACCACTTAACACAGGTGAGCATCTCGATTGACCAATATTCAATGCATTTATTCACAATTGGCGGTCACACCATTATAAATCACATATGTATATATCTTGTTTTATTGGATTCCACACAGTTTTGACTCGAATCGCCACGAGAATTCGGGCATTAAACGCTCAAATGAACTAATTGCTGTAGGTTCCAATTCGCTAAGTCTTTGATTGACACAACTACCACTCCCTATTAAATTTCGATGCGAAATTTCTGGAATCTACAATCACAGTCTTTCAGTGTTCGATTACAGTCAATAACATGAAACAATACAAACATGAAAAGTCTTGTTAACTCTTCTTAATTCCAGAATGCCAAAACAAAAAACGTGTTTCAAACTAAAACACAATCACTTCCAAGACAGAGAATTTAATACATGAATTTTCTTCCAACTTCGCATACATTGCTATGCACCATAAAAACTTAGTAATGTACAAAAATTCTGCATTCAAATTTCATAAAACGATCTCTATTACAACACACATATGATTTTCACAATCTTTTGAGCTCGCGCTCTCAAAGATTATACTAAAAGAAAAACCCCTCACGAAGAAAATCTCTTCGTTTTTTATTACCACTGTCTTATCCTTGCTCCCTAACTACTCGATACATAATCTTCTAATTATAAAAATTCTAACAATAAACTCCTATCTATTTGTGCTCACTTACACCTGTTATAACAATCTTATCAATAAGATAGAAACACCTATTACAGTAATAACTAATTATTTGTGAAGTCGACTTCTTTAGCAAACTGAATTTTAATACACAGCAATGAATTCCTCCTTGTCAGCCACAACATGTGGACAATTTTCCACATTGCTGGCTAATTCCGATGCTCCTGCATCAGACTCCCGGAGAAGAAAAGATTGTTTCTTTAAATTTTCAGGATTTATGCCGTATTTCTGCAATTCAGTTGCTATCAACCAACTGGAATTTTCCATTGGCTGCTCCTTCCACTTGACCAGATATTGAAAATATGTCTGTCCTCGAGTTTTCTTGGATATTCTTTGATCTAAAATAGCTTCAACTTCTTTCTTGAATGTTTTTGGTACTTGTTCTTCCCAATCCACAGCTTGAACTTCATTACCTGTAGCTTCAGTCTGCAATTCTGTTTCTACCTCTCTGAATGGATAGAAGTCTGCAATATAAAAAATGGGAGATATTCTGATCCCTTCCGGCAAATCAATCTCATATGCATTGGCTGAAAATTTCCTTTTGATTTTATAGGGTCCTATCTTCTTCAGTTTCAGCTTATTGTAATTTTTTGTAGGAAATCTCTCTTTCCTCAAATATGCCTTGACCAAATCTCCTACCTGAAATTATTTTTCTCTTCTTTTCAAATTTTCTCTATGCTTGTATCTCTCGCTACTTTCCTATAGTTTACCTTTAATCTCTTCCTGTAACTTCTGCATTTGTTCAACAAAATCTTGAGCACTTGCACTTCTAGCTTCTTGTTTCCCAAAATCTCTTAGCTCATATACTCCTCTCGGATGCATTCCAAAGACAATCTGAAATGGACTCATTCCAGTTCTTCGGTTTGGTGTGTCATTGTAAGAAAATTCAGCTTGAGCTAATGCTAAATCCCATTGTTTGGGATTCTGATATACCAAACTTCTTAATATATTCCCCAAGCTTCTGTTTACAACTTCAGTTTGACCATCCGTTTGAGGATGGTAAGCTGAACTAAAACTGAGTTTAGTTCCCAGTTTCTTCCAAAGTGTCCTCTAGAAATTCCCTACAAATTTAGTGTCTCGATCTGATACAATACTTACAGGCAAACCATGCAATCTTACAATCTGTGAAAAGAATAAATTTGCTATGTGTGTGGCATCATTAGTCTTCTTACAAGCAATAAAATGAGCCATTTTAGAAAATCTGTCTACAACAACATAAATAGAATCGTTTCCTCTCTGAGTTTTTGGTAAACCCAAAAAAAAGTCCATACTCACTACATCCCATGGTCGATCTGGTATGGGCAATGGATGATATAGACCGATATTTTGGCTCCTTCGTTTGGCATACTAACATACCCTGCATTTCTCAACAAACATTTTAATATCAGTTTGCATTTTAGGCCAATAATAAAAAGCATTCACTTGAGCGAAAGTTTTGTCTTGTCCAAAATGACCAAACAATCCTCCACTGTGCTTCTCTTTAATGATGTTCTCTCTCATGGAACATTTAGTAATGCATAAGATGTTGCTTTTAAATAACAGGCCTCCTTGAACAAGGTAATCAATCCATTGACTTCTGTTATTGCTCACTGGATTCTGCACTATTGTGTAGATGTCTTTAAAATCCTCATCATCCTTGTACATTTATATCATTTTATCAAAACCTACAACACCCACTTTAAATTCTTGCAAAAGAAAACTTACCCTGCTTAATGCATCCGCCACTTTATTAGACTTACCACTTTTATGCTTTATTACAAAAGTGAAACTTTGATGAAATTCCACCCACTTGGTGTGCTTCTGATTTAGCTTTGGCTGATTATTAATAAACTGCAAAGCATGGTTGTCTGAATATAAGATGAAATCCTTCGGTAGCAAGTAATGTCTCCACTTTTCTAATGCCTGCATAATAGAATAAAATTCTTTATCATAAGAAGACTAATTTTTCTTTGCATCATTTAACTTCTTGCTGAAATATGCTATCGGCCTTTTCTCTTGGCTTAACACCGCACCAACTGCTTCTGCACTTGCATCGGTTTCTACTTGAAAGACTTTCTCGAAATTTGGTAAGGCTATAATAGGCTTTTATGTTATCTTTCTTTTCAACAAATTAAAATTCGTATCAGCTGCTTCTGTCCACCGAAATGGCTGATTGACCTCCTTAATTGTCTCAAGGATTGGTGCACAAACTTGACTAAATCCCTTTATAAATTTTCTATAGAAACTAGCAAGTCCATGGAAACTTAGGCTAGTTTCTGATCGCTTGTACCTTCTCTGGATCCATTTTCAAACCGTCTCTGGAAATCACAAATCCCAAATATACCAGCTCCTCTTTCATGAAACTACATTTCTTCAGATTGATTAGTAGTTTCTCTTTCTGCAGAGTTTTCAAAACTAACTTAAAGTGTTCCAAATGCTCCTCTTTACTTTTGTTGAAAACTAGAATATCATCAAGGTAAACAACAACAAATTTACCTGTGTATTCTTTTAGAACCTCATTCATTAGTCTCATGAACGTGCTGGGTGCATTAGTGAGCCCAAAAGGCATCACTAACCATTCATACAGTCCACTGTTGGTTTTGAAAGCTGTTTTCCACTCACCGCCTTCCTGGATTGTGATCTGATGATACCCGCTTTTCAGATCTATCTTAGTAAAGTACCTGGATCCACTTAAACAATCCATTAAATCATCCATCCTGGGCAAAGGAAATCTATACCTGACTGTTATCTTGTTGATAGCTCTGGAATCGGTGCACATGCGCCATTCTCCTCCCTTTTTCGGACTAAGCAACGTTGGCACAACACACAGACTCAGACTTTCTCGAATCAGCCCCTTCTCCATCAGCTCTTGAACCTGTCTTGCAACTTCTGCGTTTTCCTGAGGAGTTAAGCTATATGCAGCTTTATTAGGTAGACTTGCTCCTGGTATTAAGTCGATATGGTGACTTATACTTCTAACCGGTAGTAAATTCATTTGGCAATTCATCCACAATGATATCCATGTAACTATTTAACACAGATTGAATTTCTTCAGGCAAATCATTTAAATTTGTGGAGGTTAAAATTACCTTTGGCCTTCCCACGATAGCGAAATGCACCTCTTCGCTTTTATCAACCTCTCGTAGCAGTTCCTTACCGCTCATCAACATAATACTATTTTTAGGCAGCTCTTTATCAGCATCATTCTTCACTGGCAGCAACGTATGCTTAACTCCATCCTTTTCTATGGTGTATGTATTTCTTCTTCCATCATGAATCGCCTTTCGGTCAAATTGCCATGGTCTCCCCAATAACAGGTGGCATACATCCATGGGCATTATGTCACATAAAATTATATCTCTATATGTGCCAATCTGCATTTCCACATTACATTGTTCTGTCATGGTGACTTGATGACCCTTCTAAAGCCAAGATACTTTGTAAGGTGCAGGATGTGCTTTTCTTGTTAATCCAAGTTTTTCCACCATCTCTGTAGACACAATATTGTGAGTACTCCCGCTATCAATTATCACCTTACAACGCTTACGCTTTGATTTGCATGTAGTCCTGAACAAATTATTTCTTTGCGCAGGTTTTCCAATCTCTTTTTCTGATCTCAACAAAGTTCTTCTAAGCAGCAATGATTCACCTTCCTCCGGTGGTTCTTCCTTCTCTACAAGTCGAGGTGGTTCCGGCCTTTCCTCAGCCAAATTTTCACCCCTCTGGCTTGCTGATTTGTTATGAGGACCGTCCCGTGACATATGTCCCCATTCTCCATAGGTATAACACCTAACATCTCTTCCTCACCCTCTTCCTCTAGGCGTGAATCTCCCTCTACTAGATTCACCCATCTGTGGTGATCTGCTGCTTGGACTTCCTGCTTCGAACTGATGTTGTGTTCCTCTGGATTTGGCTGATCCTCTACCTCTTGCTGGGCTCTTTCCTCTGTTTCTTTGACTCTGTTTCCACAATATTTTCTCCTCTGCTTTCAAACTTGCTTGGTAGGCATCTTCAATAGTTTTCAAACATATCTGTCTAATCTCATCTTGAATCTCATACCTTAGCCCATTAACATATTCCGCTACTTTTTCCAAATCATCTTCTACATGCCCTATTCTGATGCTTAACCTGTAAAATTCTTCAGTATATTCTTTAACAGACATTCCTTTTTTCTTTAGATTTTGCATCTACTTAAATAGATTCAAATGATAGTCTTCAGGCAAAAACTTGGCTTTTAGTTTGCTTACCATTTTATCCCACTGCTTGATCTTAGATTTCCCCTTTCTCGTTCTTGATGTCTGTAACTCGTCCCACCAGATGGCTGCATGGCCCTTCAGTGTAGTGAATGCCAACTTCACCTTCCTATTCTCCTCAACCTCTTCATAATCGAAATATTGATCTATGGATCTGATCCAATCCATGAGCTCCTCTGCATTCAAACTCCCTTCATACATAGGAATTTCTATCTTGGGTTTGCTTCCAAGTTTTGCCAACATCTTGAGGACTTTGGCAGTTTCGTTTTCTTCTCGTGCTTCCACCTCTTCATCAGATTCTTCTGAAGAACTCTTAGTTCTCTCATCAAGTGCTCTTCTCTGGGCTGTTTCCATTGTCTCCATTCGTTCACGCAGTCTCCGCACTTCTTCTATGAGGACTGCATTTGGTTCTGGTCTTCCTCTTCCAATTCCTCGCCTTAGTGGTATTTTTGCTGCAACACCTATAATTGGCTCTCATACCAAAAATGACGTAGGAACAACTCTGCGCACTGTAATACCCACTTTATATAATCTTTAACAAATCGATATTGGAACAACAATTTTTAAAACAATCCCAGGTAAAAAAAATTGCAGTATGTCGGCCTTCCAAATTATCCCTATCTATTGACAAACTAGCCAATCCAAGGTGATATTACACAATTACAAATGCACCTTTTTCCTGTAGCTTTTTCTTCTTCACTTCGGAGAGAACACACCCATACATTATTGTTTTCTTTTTTTTTTTACAGTGAAAACGCCTCTTCTTAAAAATAACATTACCAGCACATACCTGTGACATTCCAGCAATTGACAATAACAATGAACATTTACCGATTACTCCAAATCCCATGCAATCTGTTCGCATTCGACCACTTAACATAGGTGAGCATCTCGATTGACCAATATTCAATGCATTTATTCACAATTGGCGGTTACACCATTATAAATCAGATATGTATATATCTTGTTTTATCGGATTCCACATAATTTTGACTGGAATCGCCACGAAAATTCGGGCATTAAACGCTCAGATGCACTAACTGTTGTAGGTTCCAATTTGCTGAGTCTTTGATTGACACAACTACCACTCCCTATTAAATTTCGATGCGAAATTTCTGGAATCTACGATCAGTCTTTCAGTGTTCGATTACAATCAATAACATGAAACAATACAAACAGGAAAAGTCTTATTAACTCTCCTTAATTCCAGAATGCCGAAATAGAAAACGCGTTTCAAACTAAAACACAATCACTTCCAAGACAGAGAATTTAATACATGAATTTTCTTCCAAATTCACATACATTGCTGCACACCATAAAAACTTATTAATGTGCAGAAATTCTGCATTCAAATTTCATAAAACCATCTCTATTACAACACACATATGATTTTCACAATCTTCTGAGCTCGCGCTCTCGAAGATTACACTAAAAAAAAAAACCCCTCACGAAGAAAATCTCTTCGTTTTTTATTACCACTGTCTTATCCTTGCTCCCTAACTATTTGACACATAATCTTCTAATTATAAAAATTCTAACAATAAACTCCTATCTATTTGCGCTCACTTACACCTGTTATAACAATCTTATCAATAAGATAGACACACCTATTACAATAATAACTAATTATTTGTGAAGTCTACCTCTTTAGCAAACTGAATTTTAATACAGAGAAATGAATTCCCCATTAGCCACAACATGTGGACAATTTTCCACATTGCTGGCGAGTTCCGATGCTCGTGCATCATTTGGTGTAGTTCCGATGCTCCTGGATCATTTGGTGTCTAGCTTGGCTCTGACCTTAAAATTGGATAATAATAATAATAATAAATTAACTAATTAAAAATAATTATAGTTATAATTAATAAAATAACTAATCCAATCCAATTATATAAAATTAAAATAATGAAACAAGAAGTAATAAAATAATAATTAATTATAATCAATAACCATCTTAGATCCATCAACTCTAGATCTACCAATTTGGTCCCTTGCCCCACAAACAAGGGGGTCTCATACACCAATTTGGTAAACAACGGGGCCTCATACACCAATTTGGTGTCTTGCTTGACTGTGTCCTTAAAGTAGAATAATAATAATAATTAATTAATTAATTAAAAATAATTATAATATAATTATTAATAAAAACAATTGACCCAAGCCAATTGTATAATATTAAAATAACGAAACAATAAATAATAAAATTGTAATTAATAACCATCTTAGATTCATGAAAATTATAAACAAGGGGGTCTCGTACACCAATTTGGTTTCTCACTTGGCTATGACCTTAAAATTGGATAATAATAATAATAATAATAATAATAATAGATTAAATTAAAAATAATATAATTATATTATATAAAAAAAAATTGACCCAATCCAATTATATAAAATTAAAATAATGAAACAAGAAATAATAAAATAACAGTTAATAAGCAAGTCTCATCAAAATGGATCAAACATCTTGTGGTAAAAACCTATTTTAGAGTAAAATGAGACTTCCCACAAACAAAGGGGTCTCATACACCAATTTGGTATCACCTAGGGCTCATACGCTAATTTGGTGTCTTCCTTGGTCGTGACCTTAAAGTTGGATAATAATAATAATAATAATAATAAAATTTAAAAAAATAATAATTATAGGATCAATATCTTGTGGTGAAAACTTATTTTAGAGTAAAAATATATTTGATCCCTCCAAGCTAGGTAGGTCTCGAGTTAAGATGGATCTATGCTAGTATATGAGATAAATACATTCATATCACTTTGAAGTTTTTGGGTCAAATTTGACTCTAATCCCATTGAACTATGTTGAAGTGAATTTCATTTTTTTGTGTTTGAAGTTTTGCCAATAATTTTGGTTAACTTTAAAATAATTTATATAATATTATTT
>APFE030449725.1:0-18503 GCA_000404065.3 Pinus taeda | reverse complement strand
GAAATCTGATTTCTGTAAGCAAGTTGGATGATGCAGGTGTAAAGACAGTGTTCAAGAAGGATACCTGCAAGATGGTTCGAGGAGCACTAGTATTGATGCGGGGAGTTCAGATTGGAACTCTATACAAGACCTACAAAAACCTATGCTTAGAGATGCAAAGTTTGAAGTAAGGTAAGGTGCCCTAACTAGAGGCGCACGAAAAGGTGTGGTGTATCAAATGCAAAGGCCAAGGTCACGATAAGGACCACTGCCCCATATTTGCAACGTTTGTGGTAGGGGGGGACTAATGCCATTGTGACCAGAGGCACAAGTAGGCCAAGCGCAGCGCCCACCCTCTAGTGCGCGATCTGTCAGGTGGGAGGAAAGCACACTACAAACAACTGCCATCTATTGCAGAAACTTATAAAGCCCCCCCCCGCAGCTATTTTGCAATTTTTGTAGATCGATGGGCCATGACGAATGAAATTGCCGAAGTTATGAATTGCTGATGGATCGGACACCTGCTTACATGATGCAGATAGAGGCGTGAGGTTAGGATCTAGCTGCAACAATAATGCACGGTGGATTCCAGGGACGAGGAATGGGACCGGGACGAGGGCATGGACTACTAATTTGCTACAATTGTGGAGGACCTGGGCAATACACACGTGATTGCACGAACCCGACCAAGACATGTTGCCGGTACTGTTACCAATTTGATCATGAAGCAATGGATTTCCCCACACTAATTGCACAAATGCGCGAAAAAGGGGTGCCTCCGACTACTCCTGCTCAGAACGTCCAAATGATGAAGGTTGAACCACGGGAAGAGGACCCTAATTTGAACATGGTACTTAGAAGTGGTGCCACTACAAGAGAAGATAAGGGGAAGCAACCTGAGGAGGATACATGGGTTCACAAGGCCCCTACAAAGCAACCCAAGTTTGATTTGGAACGTGCAAAAGAAACATTTATGGAGGCTAAGAAAAGCTTCAAAGTGACTTCTACTTCAAGCAGCAATGATCAAGTTGAGCCGGAAATGGAAAATTCCATGTTAACTACCTTTTTGGAAAACATGCATGAAGCTACTACAGGACAATAAAGCAGTTAAGGGGTTGCAAGAATTGATAACTAAATGTGTAGGGTCGGGTGAACCACACATGATTCGGAAAATAGGCAAGCATGCTTTGCGCACTGTGTGGGAAATGTGGTTGACTGCCCAAATTGGTGACTATGAGATGGATCAGGTTGTTCTAGATTTAGGGTCAGATGCGAATGTGCTACCTAAACAGACTTGGGAGAGTATGGGCAGTCCTGCACTACAATGGTCTCCTATTCAATTATGGATGGCAAACCAATAGAAGATCTTTCCTATGGGGGAACTGCAAGGAATTACAATAGACATTGAAGGTGCGAGCACACATAAAGATTTTGAAGTGATCGAAATTGTGGATGACAGTAACCCATATCTTGCACTGTTAGGGATAGACTGTGCCACGGATATGAATGGAGTCATCAACCTAAAACAACGAAAAATGATATTCGAGAAAAAGTCTCTTCGTGAAGTTGTTCTACTGGATCCAGCCGAAGGAGTTCACTATATTGTGCCTGTGGCCGATGACGACAATGACGATGAACTGGACTATATTTACTAGATCATAGTGCAGGGTCAGGATTGGGTGAATCCAATGGCAGACGGAAGACTTTCATGGGAATGCGACAATTCCTGTATGTTGGATTTATATGAAGAAGTAAAGCCTTGGCAGAATTGACTTCATGAGATAACGACGCTAAATTGTAACCTGATGGTTAGATCACTACGGTACGTGACGACCGAAGTACGGACACTACCAGCAAGTGAAGGCACAACAAATAAGGAGAAGAGTGTAGACAGCTAGGGAAATACAACTATGATGCGACAACAGGACAATGGCCCGAAAGTGGTGCTACACACAAAAGGGTGGAAAACACCTCGGAAAATTAGGTGGAACAAGTGCGAATGCAAAAGGTGGCTGCAGGTATGGGGGGAAGGTCCTCAACATTGATGGCGGGTAGGCAGCTAGGACGGAGTGGTTTGGGTGTCGACTGTCGACGAAGGATGCAGCTGTTGCCGCGACTAAAACTGCGTGTACCATGGGTTCGATGGGCCATCAACATGGCACAATGCACGAAGTTAACCATACTCACACCCAAATCAAATGAACACAAGAGGGCGGAGAAAATTTCCCCGTGCATTTCCCTAGTAGTTTGGACTAACCTGGGCAAAGGCTGTGAGTAGCTGAATGAAGCCATTTGGTGCGACATCATGACACTGCGTGAAATTGATTAGGAATGGGCAAGGATGAGGAGGAAAAATGTGCGGTTAGAAGAAAATATTAGAAAAATTAGAAGAGGAGTAGCGCAAATGGGTGGCGTGAATGTGAGGACACAGGAACAAGACTTGGCTGGCTCTCTTACGAAACTAGAATGAACTACGAACCTGATATCATGGTTGCAACCGCACTCTAATGAATGGAGGAGCACAGAACGCAACACACTACTAAACGCACAGATACGCGAAGGGTGCCTGCAACTCAGGCTAACAGAACAATGGAAGCCTCGCACAAGGGGCGCACCCACCTAACTATCCGTAGGAGGCCCAGTCTCAGCGTCCCACATAGTTGGAAGAGGGCGCAAGACTATAAAGAAGCCTGTAGGGAGGTTGCATGGCCCAGACATAGTGCACAGGATTAGTATGTGGTATCAAGCGCGGCCACACCGAGGGGGTTGTGCTGCCACGTTGGAAGATTGGGAGGTGACTGTTAATGCCACTATTCACGACACAAAGTTCAGATTATGGCAGAGAGGAGCGGGCAACAGGCCATTAAGGCAGGAGTTTCGAGATAGATACGAAAAGATCTGCCACCAAGAAGACATTAATGCATTGACAATGGAGGGAAGGCTTACATTCAAACTCAAGCGGTCCTACAAAAAACCTTGGCCATCACTGGGATGTTTTAGATTTGAGCTAGTACAGAATAGTAACCACCTAACTAATAGACCTTTGATGAGTACCATGGCTAGAACGTGAGCAAGGTTTGCGGAAGAATTGCATCCGGCCCAGGAGGACACTGCAGAAGCAACTACTGCCCCCAAGGTTCCAAAGTCCCCTCGCACACTATGACCCTAAAAAGACAAGCAGACCATGGGACCAGTTCGGGTATCACCGAGGTTTAGTAAACTGTCAGTGGCAAAAAAGGGCAAAGCAATCACCACTGAAATCGATGAAGATGAGGAAGATTTGTAGGACCTGATCGCTCAGATTGAAGCACAGGACGAAGAAGCCGAGGATGCTGTCCAAATACCGTCACTACCACCATATATCTCTCCATGGCATGGGATGACCAAGATACCTAAGGACTTGGATGCTGCAAAGAGTACGATCCAGACCCCGCTTCTCCCGGATGAGATTAGATTTAATGGTTTGCCATTGGGATGAATACCAAGTATCAGGTTTGAATATTGGGACCTTGTGGATATTGAGAAGTTCCCTTAGTTGGCCGAAGATAAATTAACACAACGGAAGTGGCTACGGGGTGTGGAACAGGCGGGATTACTCAATCTGAGGTGGATACCCAACTATCACTGCGTGACAATCACCACTTTTGTTACCTGAAAGTTATTATGTCTGGTACATGATGGGTATCTCTGGTTGGAGGAGCCCATTGCCATAACGATCGATTTAGTACACTGACTTACCCATCTGCCTACTAAAGGAAGCGACCCTGTAGACATAGCCAACACTAGTAGTGATGTGGGTCTCGCCGAAGCAATGAGGGCTAAATATAAGTTGCAAAAGCGGAAGCGTGGGTATGTCATAGCGAGCATCAAAGGCCGAGGGGTGCTAGTTTTCACCCAGCTATTGGACAGTAAACTTATGAGGAAATGTTGCGTAGATGAGGTACTAGTCACTGTCATTGCGCTTGCGGAGTAGTGTGCAGAAGGAGTTTAGTTCAACTGGGCACAGTTCCTATGTGACGAATCTTTGGTCAATTGTAAGGAAGCACAAGAGAAAGGTAAGACTTTCCATTATGCATGGTTGCTACTATCAATCCTTCTGGTTGCAGGAGAACTACCGCAGGGTAGCCAGTTTCCCAACATCAAGAAGAACCTACCTGAAGTAGTGCAGTATACCTCGCTCTGGGCCACAAAGGACGCCACTAGGGTTCGTGACATCAAGGCATTTTGGATCTTCATGGAGGCAAGTATCCGGACATGGCTCGCTCGTAGACCGCGACTATCCCCAACAGTATACAATGATTTGCAAAGCATGACCGAGTTCAAAGCGGACATGCATAACCTATATGTCCGGGTGTGGAAGGATCCAAAGCGAACATGGGTAAAGCTTCCATTCATTACAACAGACGATGCAATTTACGAGGTACTGGCAGCATGGCTTCCGTAGTGGCGCGCTCCGGACGTGGCCACATTAGAAAAGATGGAAACACAATAGTGAAAGAAGGAACTCCAGTTGCGCCTCACTAAACTAGTGGAGAAGACATGTTAGGGACAAATGGCAGCTTTGCAGCAGGAGGCGACCAAGGAAGTAATAGCCGAGGAGATCATAGCAGATCAGGAAATGTCTTCGGAATAGGACATGCAAAGGGAAACAGAGACACAGGAACACATGGACCGTCCCACAAAATCGTCCCAAGGCAAAAGGTCTCGCACCAAGGAATTGCCACATCCACGCAAAAAGTCCAAAATCACAAAGACCTTGGCGAAAGAATCTCTTGACTGCAGCAAACTGACGCACAATATCATTCCAAGTGCGTTGGAAGATTTGATGACAGAGTAGACAACTGTGTTGTGGGAGCTCAGAGCTTAGCTACAGGCATTATAGGTGTGACAACCGGGAGGGATGATACCAAACCTAGCAGATGACACAACCGCAGCCGAGCAGGTGGTGCGTAACCCCACAATGAACACTTTAGTGTTGCCAGCAGATGCTGTCTTACTAGAAGCAGAAGGTGACATGAGAAGTTGGGGGTGAATTTGGCCGCCCTTCCTGGAGAAACCCTATACCAACTGTAGGATGGGGTAACCGTTGAACTTTGTGCCAGGGAAGGCCGCACCCTCCAAATCTTAATGGAGCAAAAGGAAAATCTGGAGAAGGTCTGTCTGCAACACGATGACTTGGTTACACACAACCAGGAAGTAGAATAGGCTATGGTTGAGGCCTGCAGTAAGGTACTAGGGTTGGATGTCCCAGTGGAAGTTACTATAGCTAACAAGATTCATTACATGGCCACAGGATTCCAGATGGCCCAAGAGGAGGCAGCGAAATCCCAGTGGGAATTAAATTTACAAATTGCAGAGCTAAGACTGAAGACGTAGCCACCCACACCTTCGAAGGTCCGAGAGCAATGCCGCGAATAAATTCATGTAGGACTGGAAGTGATAAAGCGCATTTTCCAATATTGCTCAGAATTGTTGGATCAATCACTTATTACACTCACTTCACTACAGGAAGACCCCACCGTACAACGGTTGGAAACAAAGGTGTGGGAGCTACAACAAGCCTATGATAATGTTAGAGGGACCGTGCAGACGGTTGCTATTACATAGCGCTTAGCCAAAATGAAGGAGTCCCAGTTTCTTAAGGCACAAGTGGACGCCGCTCGGCAAAAAGAAGCAATGCTTAAAGAACGCATCTAGTCGTGGCTTGATGAGGCATTCGTGGTCTCCACCAACATTTAGGGAAAGTTAGCACACATGCAGGCAGTCTATGAACCTGGACAAGCAATACAAAGTGATACTGATGCATCGGTGGCATGTGTAGAACAGATAAAGTAGATTGCAGCAAAGTTTGTTGTGGATGTAAGCGAAGCACAAAAGTTGGTGGATGACCTCCGTGCAAAGATGGCTGCACCAGCCGAGTGACTCAGGATGAGTCACGATGATTGTGTTGGGGGCCTGTTGGGTAGTGGAGGGCTTGCGTAATAGTTTTGGGGCTCAAAGTCCACAATTTTGGGTAAAATTATGGCAAAAGCTCCGCGAGGTGTGCAGAGTGCGAATTGTAGTGAGTCAAGTCAAAGGGTTAGAAGGCGGTTAAATGTTTGATTTGGATCTTGAATGTTATGGGTTTATGAAGGCGATATTTTCTCAGCATCTGTAAGTCCAAGTTAAGGGTTTTTGTAGAGAGTTAGAGGCTCTACAACTATGTGCATAGAGGCCAGGTAGAATTCGCAGCTGTGTGCGCGGACCCCTGCAGCTGAGTGCGTAGGGCGGCTCTGGTTGTATTGACGGAAGATAAATAAACATAAGAATTGCTGGAGCATTGTGTGCTTTTGTTGCGAATCTATCTGTTGTTTATGTTCTAAATTTATGCATCATCTGTTTCTCTGTTAGCTATGATTAAGCACACTGGGTTTTATTGTTAAATATTTGCTTAAAGACTGTAAGAAGAAGATCAATTATGTAATAAATTATTAATAAGAAAACATAGTTGTGTGGATATACGTGAAAAACCCGCAGCAATACAGAGTGGTGCGAGGCTGCAGAGCGGTTCGTACCCCTCCAGACCACATCAAGACATCCCAAGGGTGCAGAAACTTGGTTCTAACACCCTCCCCTACTACCTCGGGTGAGACGTTAGTCTGCGCTCCGCAGGCTATTGCTGAAAGGGCCAGTAGTTGAGGGATTTGTTTGGCTAATAACTCTTCCAAACCTAGGTCAGGCCCCAATAAGCCAACAAACCCACCATCACTGCTCTAGAAAATTGCACAGAGCTGGCTTGTTAGCCAAGGCCCCTCAATCCAGAAACAGTGTAGAGGCCCTCCCTCACTGACTATTTGTCGTATGTAATGACAGGTTGTCCAGTTCCCTCCAGAATTGTGCAATCATTTCTTGCATTTTGAGAAGATTTTCAAGAAAAATAAAAAAGAAAAAGCGAAAAAACATCCCTAAATTTTAGGGATCTATTTTTAGCAGCAAGGTTTACATGCAAAACTGTTTTTAGAAACTTCCCGCCAAGTGTCACTTTTTCCTAGATTTGTGGCATGCACATCATAAACCCTAATTTTGTGAAATCTATTTAATCGATTCCTCAGAGCTCATTCTTCACATTCGATATTGGTTCTCTCTCATTGTCGAGGCATCTAGGAACCTTTGGCGCAATCAACGCAACTTTTCTGGGTAAGTTTTGCTTTTCATGCCTTATGCTGCTTTTTAGTTTTCAACTTATATGAGTGTTGTTTCCTTGGTTTTATTGAACAACGCTGGTGCTTCAATGCATTTTATCTTGTAGAAGTGTTGTTTCAATTTTTGCATTACCTTTCCTTAGTGTCACACGCATAACATTGTTTCTACACCCATAGTTGTCGTCTAGGCAACTTGCCTCTTGAGCTGCTTGGTTTTCTTGATTGATTGATTTCTACGCACGCTTGAATTGCATGGATATTTATTTCACTCATATCTACACCAGCCTTGCACATGCATCTAGTCCTTAGTGATTTTCAGTCGCTTGTCGGTAGGTCTAAGCTGCCTTGGCTCAGACCTTGCCTTGCCCGGCTTGCACTGCGCATTTATGGGATGGAAGGCTCTACCTTGCTCCCAGGAATTACGCATAGCTTGCCTCCAATTGGATTCCCAGGTTTTCCTCTATGAAGTTTTGGGAGATAGTGCCCAGTTGGCTCCAGAGAATGTTCAATGCATTTTTCCCAGGAAGTAGTCATGTTGACTAAAACTATGCATTGCGCAGTTACAGTACTTAACATGCCAAGCTGGAATGTGCTCTACATAGTTTCGGTAGATAGTTATCTTACTGGCATCCTGGACTGTGCTCTGTGCAGTTTCAGTTGTCAGTCTCCCTGCCTCTCTGAGACAAAATTGCGTAATTTTCCCAAACAATCAACCAGGTCTATTACATGTCAGTCCTCAAGTTACTTTTGATTTTCAACTGATTTTTTCTTTCCATGAGTGTTTCTCTGTCTCTAGGTACCATAGGTGTTCATCAGTCTCTTAGAAGTACAAGTACAATGGCTCCGAAGAAAGCATGATCAAAATACACAGTTGAGAGTAGTACCGATGACGTGGTTGAACAGGGGTCAATGAGCTTTCCCGTGTACATAGAAACACACCTGTTCATCATGAAGGATATCAATATAACATGGCAGGACATCAAGACCATCATTTCAGGTAGTTTTGAGGAGAATTTGGAGGATAGGCAGGTCTATGTGAACATCCATAAGTCATGCCTATACAAGGTTGCATGCAGGTTTCTCGTGTTCCCTTGCACAGATGTGATCCACTGGATTGTCTCACATACTGATCCTGAGATAATTATAATGAGAAGTGTTAGTGGAAAAAGGCTTTCTTCTTTTAGTACAAAGGACTATCAAGAGATATATCATTTTCCATTCCCAGTGAGTAGGATGGATACACTGTTTTACACTCCCGAAGGAAGCACAAACATAAGAGATATCTTGAAGTATTGGGTAAAGGATCCAACAAAGTTCAGGATGACACCCAACCAAATATACAAGAAAAAGACACTCAGGAAGGCATATCCCTTCTAGGTTTACATGTCACTTGTATGGCCAAGGGAGTACAAAAACATCCCCGTAGAGTTGGGTTGCTATGTTGGATTAGCTGGAAAATGAGGAAAACCATTTAACTGGTTTGACACGTTTGGTCTCTAGTTGAAAATGCATCTATCTAATGCTCGGAGTTCACCAAAGGATCAGTAAGAAAAGTTCTTCATGTCTGCATACTTTCTTGACTCAATCTGTGCTTGTCGATAGTTTCCTGGCATGGGTTGGGCATGGACACCTTCAGAAAGTTCTGTGAACATATATTACAAGTTACTCTCATATTGCAACTACCAAGGATTCATGGGTAGAATATGTGACCATTTCATCACCCCTTTGTACACGATGATCTTTGAACAAGATTCACCTTGCATGTCCCAGGAAACAATGGAGGTCTTGTTAAACATTTCAGATTGGTATGCCTCACTCGAGGGAACCTTGATCAGGATGTACAACGTGGAGAAGGCTTCGCATGCATTTCCAAGGTTCACCATGGACAAGATGGTCATGCAAGAGGTTGCATACCACATCTCGACATGGTTGTTAGTTGTATTGAATAGGAAGAAGAAGGCACCATGGCCCATGCTTCTTGAGCGATTTGGGTTGTACGTGGTTGGGAATTTCAAAGAAATAGCTATCGAAGTGGAAGACTTCAAAAAGTTTAAGTTCAGCACTAGGAGTTTCAACCCATATGAACCACATGGTTTATGTAGGGACCATTGTGTGAGAGTGTACTATCCTTGAATCCACGAGGTGTGTCATTGGCCAAAGGAAGACCCATGGAGATATTGTTACAACTCCTTTAGGCTCAATGAACTGGTTAGCATTGCAGTAGAGTGGCTAGCAACACTGAAGGTAGTATCACCACAGGGAGCAACAACAACAACAAAAAACATGTGCAAGATAAAGGAAAGAGGAAGATTTCTGAAGGCACAAAGATGGAGCAAGGCTATAAGTTTAAGGAAGACCACTTGTGGAAAATGTAGCTTTGGAGATAGAAGCAAAGAGGTGACAACGCGACAGGGGGATTACGCAAAGAAAGAGATAACAACAAAGGCTAAAATATAATGAGAGGATGTTGTGGGAAGTCCACTAGAAGCTTAGGGAAGAACAAGAGTTGCGAAAAAGAGAGAAGGAAGCACAACATGAGCATGAATAGGAAATAGAACAAGATGAAGTGTAAGGCGCACAAACTGCACCATTACAACTTGAAGGCTTGAACCAATAGTAGATGAGGAACATGAACTTGCTCTACAAGGTGAAAAGATAGTAGAACAAATGGATATGGAGGTGGAGTAGCTAGAACAGGATCAGGATACCGATCTCATGCTAAAGCAACCGAGGTCACTCAACAACCTTCACCAACTCCAACAGTAGAGCATATCTCGAGTGAACAAGGGGATACCATTCTCCTTGGGGACCATATGGGAATAGAGATGTACAACATAGCCTTTGATGCGTCGTAGCACAGAGTTGTACAAGCACGTAGATTGCACACACTGTGTGATCATGCATCACCTGCGCACTTGGAAGAACGCGGGATTGTGTCAGATGTACGGAGACATCAAGATGCCTTGGTTGATGCTACAAAAGCTTAGGCTGAAGCCAACAACTCGAGTGTTATATTATCGATAGAAGAAAACAAGCACATGACTAAGGAGTTGCAAGTAGCCAAGCAGAGAGAGGAACAATCAACACAATCCGCCAAAGAAAAGATGAAGATGGCCATACTTGCTGAAGTATCAGCTCTTGAGACAGTCACGTAGAGACTGTATGATAGGTTCATCACTGTGCACAAGGTAGTTGTCCACCTACATGGTCATCAACAGCGGGACACCAAGATAGCACGAACACTCGCATACATACACACTGTAGTTGATCATGTACAGACATGGAAAATGAGGTACAAGGGAGCCTCGCTTCACTTGCACAAAATGATGAAGCCAGAGGTGGTGTTGGACAAAGCACGTATCTAGGGTCAGATCTGAAACTATGAGGAACTCTCGTCACTCATCACTAGTATCGAGGCTTCATATGCAGTGTTGTACATGAGTTTGGATGTCACAGTGAGGAAGTATGGCACCCCGTCTATTGGTACGCTCACCGAGGCCAAAGAGAAGAACCAAGTCAAACTGGAGCTCGATGTGTACTTTGATCAGTTGATGCTTATGGACACCAACACATATATGCAAGTTAGCGCATATAACATGCAAATGTACATCATCGGCCTGACCATGCTCAAGACCAAGTTGCACATGTTACAAGATGAATTAGACCAAGGTTCCAATTCATTATACCTGGAAGTAATGAAGGTGAGAGTTCGTTTCCTGAAGGAATTCATCAAAGAGTACATAGACACCATTTCACACTATCAAGCATGGTATCAGTTCATCACTGAGGATCACAAAGAGAAGGTTGATGAGTTGGTCTTTCCACAATCGTCTGAGTCTAAGTGTTGTCTTGTCTGGCTAACTCAAGAAAATTTTGTCCCACATAGGTATATGTGGAAAATGTACCATTTTTGTAAACATGACGTAAAGTGAAATTACAAGTGTCATTAGTGGAATACAAACAATCATATGTAATGTAAAGAGTCATGATGGTAATCCAAGAGACACAAAGGGGAATGTCAAGGGTCACCCCACCCTTTCTTATAAATAAAAATTCATAACTCATATAAAATTGCTTTTGGGAGCCAAGCATTTGATAGGCATTTCTTAGAGAGGGCTTGGAGAGTATTGTGACGAGCCTTGGCTTCTCCATAGTGCAGAGCGAGCACATCTCTTTGGAGGAGCATACGATTTTGATTATAACGTTCCACTATTAGGGCTAGTGGTTTTCATGGTTGTATGTATGGATGAAAATTTCAATTTATATAATATAACAGAGCCAACACATTTCATGCATATGTTGTTATTGTAGTTTGACAATTCTCGTTACTTTAGAAATGTATGGAGTTTTACTTACACATTGATGTGTGGATTATTCTATATGTGATTGTATGGATCTTATTGAAGCATGTTGTTGGTTCAACGCATCACTTTTGATTTTCGAGTATTTTGCTTTCCAATTTGTGATGCCATTCAGTGCGCGTGTTCCTTTTATGCTGCGTACTATTACATGCTTCTAAGGGATACACTTATTTCCCCCCTCCATGTGTTAGAACCTCTCCATGCATCTCTCCTAACTTGCTGCAAGGTCACACACTTGCTTTTGACAAGGATATCTTGCTTACCTCTGTGCGCTATCGCATTCAAGGCATAACTTTACTACCCACTAGTGGGACTCCTACCCCAAACGGTCTGAGGTCTAGTTGGGACTTCTTATCGGGGAGATCCCCTAACATGTTGGCGGGTCCAACATCGTCAACATTTATGGTGCTATAAGGAGGGCCAAATGACAAAATGAGATCTCGAAATCTGTTTTGAATATTCACACATATATCATGTCTTATGTTACTCTTCGTCCTTTGAGATGTTTGTCTTATGGAGATTACTTTGAAATCCCAGAGGAGTTATGGAATCTCTTGTCACAGAACACATATGCAAGTGAAGGCTTAACAACTTAGGATAACCATAGTCTTTCTTTTTCCAATCTATGTGAACACACCGAGTCTCGTGAGGACTATGTGATTTGCACGTTGTTCGCATTAACGCTTCATGAGCATCCTTTGGAATGGATTAACACACTGCCTGAAAGAACTATTCACTCACTTGGTCACCTTGTTTTAGAGTTATGTCATGCTTTTCGTAACTTTGACCATCAAGAACTTAACTAAAAAGTTCTCCGATTACGGAAAGCGCCTGATGAATCTATGGTGCAATTATGGTATCGGTTTTGTAATCTCACCTACCAATTCCCTGAGGATGAAATTGATTCATAATTTCTCAATGGAAGATTTCAGTATCTTCTTCACATACCTGAGAATTTTTATATCTTAGAATCATCCGAACCGCTCCCAGCATACCTCGGTGTTAGAGCTGCCAAATCCAAGGCAGACAAGGTCACTGTCACAAGTGACTGTCCATCCTCATCTCATAAAAAAATAGATTTGGGCCTGCAGTGTGAGGCAGGAGAAGGTGCACATCCATATGTTGAACTGTCAATCCTCCCACCCCACCTTATCTTGATCTCTGTGCAGATTTGGATGACAAGACTGTTGGTTGTCATGTGGATTTAGTTCGTTAACCTCCATCCTCGCATTATGTTGATCCTCCAAATTGTACTGTACTGTGTTATGCTGTTCCAGAATCCACACTTGTTGTTCACGAGGATCAAGTTGTTGACGGAATTGATGTTGAGCAGCCAACCTGCGCTATCATTTATGATGAGTATGTGTGGGAATCTAAAGAAGAACCCGCGAAGAAGGATGACCTCCTTTTGTATACACCTCATCCACTTTTTCCTGACATCTTTGGAAATTATATCATTGTTAATTTTCTGTGTGAGAATACAGTCCTGGATGCATCTACTTCCGATCATTCACATAATACACCAGATGTGAGTCTTTCATTACATAGCGGAGAGGACACATCTATGTTTGCAAATACACTCAATATTTCATCTATCATTTTCGAAAATGAAGACGGTGAACATTCTTGCTTCTCATCAAACCCTCTGTACAATTCATCAGATCATGAGAATGTCGATGAACATATCGAATTTTCTGATCATGGTGGTCGTGATCTCTTTTCACCTTCATTTGATCACAATTATGATTCATTCACTGGCGATCTTTCTAAGCCACCTGTCTTCGATGATATACCTGTTGATGAAGTGGAAACCCCACATGCTATCGAGGCACTTCAGCCCGAGTTGATGGTTATGTCAACTCCTCATTGTCTTGAGGTCGTTTCTTCTTCATATCAGAAATTTGTTGAAACACCCAAGGCTCCTCATCACTCACTTGTTTGTATTGAAGATCAATCTACTTCACAAAATTCACATCCTCCACTTGAATCACATGATCCCATTGCTCATGCATTGGAGGAATCTTACATAGCGAGCACTCCTGCTAAGCGTAAGTTATCATTCTTTTTCATGTTTGCTCATTTGTCACGATCAAAAGAGTGTAAATGTTTGACATCTGCACGCAGTGTGACGCATGACCCTGATACATCCGCATAATGCTTGTCTTGTGATTTTATTCTTTTCTTTTCTGTGGATATTTTTAAACTTGGAGCATGTTGGTCTTCATTTTTATATCTTTCATGTTCGCTGGTTTACAAGTTTATCATTCTTGTAGACCATGTCTTCATGAACATGGGTCAACCAATGCACTGATTGCTACATTGGAAATACCACTTCATGTAAGTCGACCTATGCACTGTTTAGCTTAGGAGTACGAGTAGTGTTGCTTTCTTGTTTTGCTTTGTTTTCTTGCCTTCTTTGTTTACTTTTTTTGTGTTGCTTCTTTTATTACTTTGTTTTCTTGATTTTCTTTCATTTACTTATGTCCTCTACTTTATGTTTGTTTGCTTGTTTTCTGCCCATAGGTTTAGTTTCGCATGAAATCATGTGTAGCTCTCAAGACAAACAAGGTAAAATACAGGAGGACTTGTACTGTTATCAACACTTGGTTCTTTGTTTCCCTCTCTCTTTATGAAATAGCTTGTTGTTTTCAGTTGATGATACCCTTACGGAAAATATGTGTTGTCTAGTTTGGCTGACTCAAGCCAATTTTGTCTCACATGGGTATATGTGGAAAATGTACCATTTTTGTAAACATGATGTAAAGTGAAATTCCAAGTGTCATTAGTGGAATAAAAACAATCTTATTTAATGTAAAGAGTCTTGAGGGTAGTGCAAGAGTCACAAAGGGGAATGTCAAGGGTCACCCCAACCTTTGTTATAAATAGAACCTCATAACTCATAGAAAATGACTTTTGGGAGCCAATCTTTTGCTAGGCATTGCTTAGAGAGGGCTTGGAGAATATTGTGATGAGCCTTGGCTTCTCCATAGTTAAGAGCGAGCACATCTCTTTGGAGGAGCAAGTGATGTTGACTGTAACATTACACTATTGGGCCTAGTGGTTGTCATGGTTGTATGTATGGATGAAACTTTCACTTTATATAATATAAAGAGCCACCACGTTTCATGCATATGTTGTTATTGTAGTTTGACTATTCTAGATACTTTAGCAAGGTATGTAGTTTTACTTATGCATTGATGTATGGACTATTCTATATGTGATTGTATGAATTTTATTGAAGCGTGTTGTTGGTTTAACGCACCACTTTGGATTATCGACAATTCTTCTTTCCAACTTGTGATGCCATTCAACTTGTGTGTTCCTTCAAGGTTGCGTACTATTATAGGCTTCTAAGGGATACGCATCTTTTCCCCCTTCGTGTGTTAGAACCTCCCCATGCATCTCTCTTGACTTGCTACAAGGTCACACACTTGCTTCTGACAAGGATATCTTGCTTAACTCTGCGCACTATCACAATCAAGGCATAACTTTACTACCCACCGTTGGGACTCCTACTCCAAATGGTCTATGATCTAGTTAGGACTTCTTACAGGGGAGATCCCTTGACATGTTGACGGGTCAAACACCATCAACAAGGTATAACATTCAAACACAATAAAGAAATCATGAAACATAATCCATAATTATCTAACAATATTGAGGTTGTTTCTTCACTTGTCTTTTGTAGCATGTGTAGAACAACATTTTAAATGAAACTACTCTTCTCAAATTTCAAAAAATTCAAAGACTAACACATTTGTAAATATATGCCAACAAAATTAACATATTTTTTAAGTAACTATTGAATGACATTAAACAAATTCATAGTGACTGAGACATTATGTTGTGAGTTGTTTTCAATAATGTGAGGACTGAAAAATTTGGACATACTATGAATTATTCTAGTATATTGGTTAAGTTTTCAAGACTTTTTTTATATTTAAAAACATTTTTTTTCCTTATTTGATTGATATGGTATGACATAAAAATTTAATGATCTCTCTAAGAGTAATATTTTCTAAGATTGGTGGGAACTTTAGAATATTTTTCAAAATGTAAGTATTATTTCTACATTATTAAGATATAAGCCATGTTTTATGGGTAAAAGTTATACTTATTATGTGGTCTCTATTAAATTGTTATTTCAGTGAACTTGAATGGAAACAATTTGACTTAATTTCTCCCAATAAAATTTAGAAACTTAATAAATACCGTGAATATGTAAGTCATGTGTTTTAGTTTGTAGAGTAATGTTATGATTGTGTTCTCTCCATGATTTATTTAGCCTACCTTAGTTATGCTAAAAAATAGTAGTACGCTATCTTTTTAATGCAAAAACATTTATATCGACTGATTATTAAGTTTTATTCATCAAGAACTTAGAGAGATATATAATTTAATTTCATTGTAGTTGACCAACTACAACTTAATAATGTAAAAAAAAACTCAATCAACCTCAACCCCTATTTCTATTTCATTCAATCAAGAAATTTTCATTTAAATAATCTTTATATTTCTATACCATGTTTTAGTTTCTACTAGTGCATTTGTTTTAGAAATTTCTCCAACAACAATGCGTTTGGATATGCCATAGATAATTGTATAAGATTTTCCCCAAAAATGTGTAAACATATTTGGATTATTTATTTCTCGATAAAAATTATGTGAACATAATCAAACCGTTTTCTTTTAAATATAACTTCATCATTATTTTATAATATTATTAAACTTTTGCATTTTAACTAATAAAGAAATCTTAGTCCCTGCAGAATCGAAATTTCTCACATTGGATAGTATGCTTCAAATAATCAAAATATGTATATTTCAAATAATCAAAATTTGGAAACTAAACCAACATAGAAGTGAGTATCCACTATCTAGTTTAAATAAAGTTAAATTAAAACAAAAAATTATAAAGATTTAACAAAATGGAAGCTTAGATAAGCAAAAATCCAAAGTCAAAATAAGAAGAAAAAGAGAAAAAATTGAAAAAAAATATATACAAAAAGAGCTATACAGAAAGCCAAAATTTACAATGATGTCTTATATTTTTTTTAAGATTAGAAATAAATATTTAGGAATATTATTTTATAACTTTAAAAAACACTTTTCACAAATCAAGGTCAATTAAAGAAAATTGTCTGTAACAGGCCAAAATAAATATCTAGTTAACTTATTAAATTTAAATCAAAGTGACACTTATCTAGCCAAATAAACATATAATTAATAAACTAAATTCAAACTATGAATAATGCTTACTTGTGGTAGAAGTAGGCTTATCGCAACAAGGCTTTGGGGACGACTCTCCACCCAACAGTAGGTTCAATTGCGCAAGGTCTTGCTACAACTGGCCACCCTCGAGCCATCAATCAACGTACTATTGCCAGTGACTCCTATGTCTTAGAACACCATTTTCCCAAAAGTATGAAAGATAAAATCTTGGAATGATGGAATGCCTCCCATCCTCCTCACCATCTAATAAATAGAACAAACATTGGATGAGAAACCACATGTACACACTCCATGTGTCTACATGCGACTTTCTTTTTAGCTTTCTTGTTTTATTTCTTTACTTTTCTTTTGACTTTTAGCTTTCTTGTTTGATTTTCTTTTTTTTGATAGTTTTCTTGTTTTATTTCTATTTATTCTTATTTAGAGCTTTACTATGGTTATTACTATTTTTATTTTTTATTATTTTTATTATTTTCTTATTATTTAATATAATTTATTATTTAACATTTTATGACTTATTATTTTTATTTATTTATTATTAAGTGATTTATTTATTATTTATATTATTATTTATTATTTTGTATTATTTTGTATTATTTATTATTAAGGGGAGGGATATTACATACTCTCCCACTTTAAGGAACTTCGTCTCGAAGTTAAGTTGAACTATTTATTATTTTATTTACTTCATGTTGCCAACACCCTCTGCTGAACTAGTATAACCAGCAGGTATCGAAAGTCTCCAACACCCCGGGAAATTTCAACGAATCTCTGTCCTTTTTCCCACTTTTGGCACCAGGCATAAGTATGACCCGGTCTGTATCCTAGTCCAAGGCTGGCCCCAAGGCTCACGCCTGACTCAGACCTCATCTGCCCTAAGGCAGGCATCTGGTCTGGTACTCAATGACCCCAGGCATCTTGCATGGTTGACCCACTCCCTCCACAACTACTAAGGCACACAACTCCAGGCATCGAAGTCCTTTACACCCCTTCCAGATTTCGACATCCCAATCCAATAACAGGCACCTAGCCTAGAACATCAGGCACTTGGCCTCCTCAAGATGGTCCCATAGCTCTTCAAGAGCTATCCATCAAGAGCTATACACAAGACAAAGGAACCACTGGCATATGTGTTGAGTTGGTAAATCCCCTCTACGGACAGAGGCGATCCCACTAGCCCAACACGGGTCTAGCAACAATCACACACGCTACACGCAGGTTCCTAACTACATAATTTAAAGATCGATCAGGACGATATACCTGGAATCCAACGCTATTTGTTGTGGAAGAAACGCCGCTCCCGTCCTTTAGCTTTGGCTGGTCACTATCCTTACGCTCCACGTACGGACACCTGCACAAACAAAGAACAACCCAACACAAGCGTAAATCCAGTACATGCAATTCTATATCGGTCAAGCAAGATATAACTCAAATATCATCAGAAGACACGTGAGTGGAACCATAATGATAGTCGTTCATTATTCAATAAAATAAGAGAAGGATTACAACCAAAGAGGCCTGACGTTGAAATCTCCTCTAACTGGGTCAGCAGCTAAACATGCCTTGCAAAGTGACTTCCTCTCTCAATATTTCGGCAACATAACTCCTCTATAGCTCTCAATTCTTACTATCAATCCAGCATAATCTTGGCTCTCACAAAAAAACTTGTTTGTTCAATGCAGGGTGACAGTTATTTATAGATGGAGGAGGAGGAAGTATGCATTGTATCCGGACACCTACTGAAGATTTG
>APFE030449718.1:5010-43958 GCA_000404065.3 Pinus taeda | reverse complement strand
AGAATCTCTTGTTCTATAACCCTAATCTAATTCTAATGATGAGGAAGATTTATAGGAAATTAGACACAAATATGTTGGTTACTCTCGGATGTACCGAGTATCATTTTCGATAAATGACCCTTTTGTGAAGACTAAGTATCACATAGCTTTTTGCATCCACTATCCCAATCATAATCTCCCTACCCCCAAAAAGCATGCTTTTTGTCCCCTTTCGGGGTGGTCAAGGGGTGATTTGAATCCCTAACACCACGGTTCATAGCCATGTTCTCTAATCCTCTGAGCTAAAGGCATCGTCTCTGTTGGATTCGTTCCTAGGAGTCCCTCCCAGAATGAGGGATTCCTCTCTTTGGGGTAAGAGGATGCAAAAGAAAATGTATCACTATGAATGAGCACAGGTATTGCATTTCTAATGTAAAAGTAAAGTGTGGAGTGGTAAAGAAAATATTTTAGAAATGGGTTTCAAAGAAGACAACCTTCTAATGAGAAGAAGAGGCATTAAGCATTTTATCATCCTGGCACCGAGATATTTTCTCGCAGGGCTTCCCCTACAATATCGTCACCACAGTAGAGTTTAACCACCAAGTTAGTTCGGGATGGGTTTGTGTGGTTCCTCTACGCCTAGGACACCAGAATTTCAAACCGTGAACCGGGAAGGGCATAAATGTGAGAAAGGCATATGGGCTAGTGATTGTGAGGCCCAAATTATAAAAAGGATTAGGGCCAGGTAGAGAACCCTCCTCTGCCCTTCTATCCAACAGAGAGGGAGGGCAGAGCTTTGGGTCTAGTTTCATGTTGTCAAACAATTGAACAAAGAAAAGATAGATGGCTAGTAACCCATCAGATCGATCGGTCAGTAGGAACAAGGTTCCAATCTCTCGGTCTGTTAGGATGCCTCAGCTGCATACATTAGACAAAACAATTCCTTGCCTTTGTCCGCAGAGTAGACAAAGGCGAATGGTGTGTTAGACCAATCACTTAACTTACAGGGAAATTCATATGGTAGGATGGTTTCGTCAGTGGTTAGACAAAAAACTTCCTTGGCTTCATCCACATAGTGGACAAAGGTGAATGGTGTGGGATGGCACTTCCAATCACATATCCTGCAGGGAAACCTATCTTTTCAGTTGGGTTCATCCGCCAAATTGACAAGGGTGCATGGCCCTAAGCTTCATTACATTCTCCAGACTACTCTGGATAATCAGGTGGATGGAATGAAGGTTGAAGAGACACTCTCGACACAAGAGGACCTTTTAGGTATGATGATCAACTTGGAGCTATGCTCAAACCGGGGAATGAAAGCTGGTCAACAGTGACAATTTTTTCTTCATGCGGGAAACACGTCACTCGAAAGAGTGTTGAAGCTATAGCTTTCATGTTATAAACATAGTCACGTCCAAGGAGTAGATTGTAATCTAACGGTCCTTGGACTATCATCACGTTCAATTGAATGATTTTCCTTCCCAAAGTAATCGGTAACTTAGGAAGGATCCTTAACGGTCAACTGGTCCCTTTGTTAAAGCCTGACAAATTCTGTATGATAGGCATAAGCAATGGTGAACCAAGCACTTTCCAAGAAGTTGAGGAAAGGATACGCATTGATGCCCCTTCATCTGTGATAGTGCCAAACACGATCATTTTGTAAACTTGTACTATGATCCGGAATGGTACATTAGAAGGAAGGTGATATCTTTCTAGTCGATTCCAATCAAAGAAAGTGACTAGACTACTTGGAGGGGGTACCAAATAAATGGTTTAATTAATCCCTTGAGTAGCGGGAACTGGGGGATTCTCTTCCTGTTGTGAAGGAATGGGCAGATTGCCCCCAAGTTCATCAGACTCTGAAGTGATAAAAAGAATTTGAACGGTATCGTTCTCACTCTCTTTGGGGAGGATATGATCTTCTGAAGGTAAAACTGGGTCGACTGCCATTTTGACTTGTTGACCTTGGTCCAACATGGACTCAGAAGATTCACTTTCAATGATAGGTGTTTCGACCAATGGTTGAGTTATGTCAGTCAGATTTTCAACTAGTAAAGGACTTTGGGAGAGCGTCATGTATCCAGGTGGAAGTCGTTGCGGTGAAGTAGGACAGTTATGCAAGATTCCTTTGGCTTCATCTAAAAAAGGACAATGGGGAAGGGTATGGTCCCCTTCATATAACTTACATGGAATATTGACATTTATTTTATGTCCATTGACTTCACTATTACTAGTTGATGGTGTGCTGTCAACATGATCACCAGAGGTTGATGACACTGGTTGATACGAACCAGGGGACCATTCTCTCAAGACCCAAGGAATGCATAGACATTCTCGATGAAAATATTCTCCTTTACAAATTATGCATGGAGATCTGGGTTTCGAAATTTTAGTGTACAAATTTTCAACAGATGATTCGTGGTTGCCCCCTTGTTGAATTGACTTCTTCTTCTTCTCCTTTCCTTTCTTCTTCTTCTTCTGAACCACCTGGTTACTAGCATCACTACTTTCAACAAGCGAAGAGGAAGAAGGGGAGGGAGAAACAAATGAAGAAGAAGGTGAAGGGTCAACTTCAGTATCGAATGGATGTTGATTCGATTGCGGAGGAATCACAGTATTTTGAACGACAGAGGTTGAGAATAGCCATACTAGTAGGCCAATTGTGATTCCCAGAAGGGACAATGTAGCCATATACGAAGCACCAATATTTCCCCAAGAAGAAAATGGACTCAGATTCCCCTCAAAAGAGATTCCTTGATTGGTGGACTCCATTATCTCAACCTAAGATCAATGAAGGAACATGGATGTTATTCTGAATTCAATAAAATTTAATGATGCTTTGACACAACTTTGCTTTTTCAATTTTTAAGAGTCGAGAAAAAGCTAAAGATGACTCTAGTCCCCTTCGATTTTTAATGAGCCTGAAGTGACAAGTGCTCAAATGGACCTTTTCTTTTAAAGAGACAAAAAGGAATGAAAATGACTACTCTGGAAATCCAGACAAAGGGATTACCAAACCAATCGCAAAACTGCAATATACACCTTGGTGATAAATTAAAAAGAAATTACCAAGGACTTATGTACGATAGTCAATCTTCCCGAATGTTGTGTTCAATGCATTGCAATCGATAGGGCGGCAGAGACGACTTCCTATGGATAAAGGATGTAAGCCTATTGTGGTCTCCTAATATATGCTCGATGGTATGGGGAGCACAAGTCCATGCTAGCACTTGTCGTATCAAAGAGGAGGAATCACCCAACCTTCGATGAAAATGATAGTTACTAGATTTTACGACGTTGGAACACGTTTCTAGCCTAGACCTCTAGATGTGTTGTGTTAGGTTTGAAAGCGTTGTTAGGTTCATTGAGATTTATTTTAGAGTTGATCTTGTTTAAAATTTTTCCTTTCAATGGTTGACCACATGATGTTGATTTGAAATTCCTAAAAATGCAATCTACAATGATAAACAATCGTTGTTTATTTTGATCAATGAAAATCCTAGCTACTAGGGAAAGAAAATTATGATTCTTTCAAACAAAGAGCAAAGAGAACACTCTAAATGCACTTACCTAAATCATTTTTCACACACAAGCTAAATGCAAATGCAAATGCATCTATTTTTTTTTCATTCCCTTAATGTGAGGAATGCCAAAAAGGAAAACTAAGTATAGCAAAGATCTGAAATATTTCATTCAAAGTGACATTTCGACAATTTCTTTTTCAAAATAGAAAGGAAGACTAAATGACACTTTTCAATTTCGAATAGAAAATGATTTCAACACTTCGAATAACAAAAAATCAAATCAAATACATGACAAAAAGTTCAATCAACTATTCAAAGAAGGAAGACTCAACGACACTTCTCTTTTTGACACAAAACAATAGTTACGACACTTTTGTATTGAAACGACAGATCGATTTAAGCAACTTTTCGACAAAGGATTGTAAATGATGGAAAAATACATAAAAACATTTACTAATCCTAATCAATGGAGGCTTATCTATGTAATGCAAGAAAGCTTCAATAATGAGGCACTATTCATAAGCAGCAAAAAACAACTAAACAAAGCTGAAAACATGGGAAAAAACCTCAAATTTCAAGGAGGGAAATAGACTCAGTCAGTCATCGCACGTGGGCTTCACAGAAACAAGTATGAATTCCACCTGCTACACTCGGGAAGTGTGATGCATACTGGTTGACAGTAATAGACAGTGCGATGGGCCAGGGAGCGCAACTGAGGAGGGTTTTGGCTCAAAATTGCAGTTGATTTCAGTGATTTAAGCTGAGCTATGATGGATAGTAAAGAGAAAAGTATAGAGGAATGATATTGGGAGGTTACTGAGCTACTAAAAGGGCATCTAGAATGCTCGTAAGTCTAATGTTCAATTCATAAACTAAACTGGAGATTGACTGAAGCAGCATTCATCTACTATGCAATTGCAGAGCAAGAGCAGTTCAAAGGCTATCTGGCTAACTTCAGGCTCCTTCTATAGTTTATAAAACAAACAACAACAACAAATAAACATCTATTCGATCCCCAGCGGAGTCGCCATGTTGTTTCCAGGAAAACTAGTGTCTTTTCGATCGACTAGCCCTCTAGGATTGGCAGTTATCCTAGAAACAAACAATCAAAGCAATTTGGGATTTCTTCTATGTATGATAGATAAGAGAGAGGTAAAGGAACCAACCTGGATCTTCTGCTTAACTCCTTGTTTGATCTCTCTCTCCCTTGACAAAGCTTGCAACTCCTCTCCTATTTATCTCGCTTAGAGAATACCTGTAGAAACAAGGTACAAAACACCATCAAAGCATCTTGATCTATTATATCATAAGCATTGCAGAATCAAAAATACAATGAACATACAATGGCATTCACAAATAACAACATTCACAAATACATAATTGTATGGAGGAAAACTCAAAGAACTTTATTAAATATGAAGGGAGAATTATAACCCAGCTGTTTGATCCAGCATCATCCTCCCAACATCAAAGCTCTCTTCACCTCATGAAAAGAAAGATCACCTAACAATACAATGCCCTTTCTCAGATACCAACTATCAGCACTTCCTTGAAAATTACAAAATTCCAGCCTCTAGATCTCTCAGATGAGTGATCCATTTATATATGTGTGCAAGGGTGTGAGTCATCTCTGGGCTTTTGATTAGTGTCATTCCACTTGTTGTTTTTGGTTCCACTTGGAGATTTCTTGGATCTGTTACTCATCCCTAGGAAAATTTAGAGAGGCAAGTGTCATAGGAGAAGTTTCTAGAAGATTCCATGCGCATACACTTAACAAACTATCTCAGACATTTGTCCATCCTCACTCATCACACCCTACAGAAGGCCTCATTATATGCATCACACACGGCTAGTGTAGGAGTCAATATGCATCACACCCTAACAGTGGAGTAGTCAGTATGGTCCTATTTTGGCTAGTTCTTGATGGTTTTTTAGGTGGAACTTTTGGGGAATGATGTAATCAGTTGACCATGATCCTTTAGGGTATGAAACAACACTTTTAGGGGTTAAAGAGCCCTAGTTTATTGACATATGAGATTGGGGTTGCAGTGCCCAAATATGTCTATAACATTCCTCTAGTAGAAGACTTCATCTTCTTGCCAGACTTGGAAGAGTTCCAGGAATTGCAATAAGCATTCCAGAGTTGTTGGTCATCCTTAAACCATCATAGGTTTGGACTTCCCTTTTTAGGTTGAAGTTCTCCCTTTTATGCGGGGTGAGACCTCCCTTTCATGGTTGAAGGTGTCCCTCTTCAAAACATCAGGAGCACTTCCTCTAGTTGAAGACTTGAGCTTCATGCCAGACTTGGAAGAATTTCAGGAATTGCACTAAGCATTCCAGTGTTGGTGGTCATCCTTAAACCACTTCCCTTTATACCAACATTTCAAAGAGCACATTTAGCCTAGTGCTGCCATGTATTTTTTGAAAATTTTGTATTACAACTCTCTTCTTGGACTCATACACAACCCTTTGGATTAAGGAGGGGAATGTTGGACACCTAATCCTCTAAGGGTTAGTGTGGAAGCCGAATAGACTAAGGAAGTCCAAGATATGTTGGGATGTGGAACCCAATGGTCACACCATGTACTATATATGTATATCATTTGTTAATAAAAAATGTACTCTCATGTTTTTATCTTTCATACTTTTGCTTCCATGTGTGTGTTTAACACTCCACGAGTGTAGGACCTCACAACTTCAATAGAAACCCCAAGGTAAAGTTTGTGCTATTTTTTTCTCAGATCTATGGTGGCTAACATCGATCTGTGATGGGTTTTCTCTAGTTTGAGTATTCATTGTTCAAGGTATGAGTTCTCTGTAATTCACTTTTTTATGGCACACATTTTTTGTTCGAAACCTTATTCGAAGGTTTCATTTGTCTCCATGACTCATACCAAGTGCTTGTAAGTCCATTGGAGGAAAGGCTCCAAGGAAGAATTTAACCACCAAAGCCATTGGTTACCTCCAATTAGGTTCAATTCTACTTGTTTCTACAAAGTCTAATAGGGTTTTCATTCTTCACCTTTAGGGTTTCAATAAATAGATGTTAGGGTTTTAAAGCCATGGATTTTTATATTTCAGGCTACTCATAAGTCTACTCTTACCATCAGTGGTGTGAAGAATCCACACAAATATCATCCTAAAACTATTGCCCTTCAATAAGTGGGTGTCTTCTAGGTTATGGGAGAATGTTCTCAAAGTAGTTGATTGTGTTAATGAAACTTGTTGCTTCACCAAAAACACCAAGTTAAAGTTTTTGCAATGTTCTACTTAGATCTATGGTGGCTAAAATTTTTCTATGATGGGTTAGTTTCTGAGATCCTTCATTAATGCATGGCCTCACAACTTCAACTAAAACCCCAAGGTAAAGTTTGTGATATGTTGTTCTTAGATATGTGGTGGCTAACATTGATTTATGATGGGTTTTCTTTGGTTGGAGTATTCATTTTTTGAGGTATGAGTTCTTTTCAACATCCTTTTTTATGGCACAAGTTGATGGTTTGAATAATTATTCGAAAGTTTAGTTTAGCTCCATGGCTCATACTAATAAAGAAACTTGTAATTCACTAGAGGAAAGGCTCCCAGGAAGTAGGTCACCACCGAGGTCAATGGTTGCCTACAATTAGGTTCAATTTTACTTATTTCTACAATGGATGATATGGTTTTCATTCTTGAATTTTATGGTTTCAATTAATAGATGTTACAGTTTTAAATCTAGGGTTGTTGATCTTTCAGGATACTCATAAGTTTTCTCCTACCACTGATGTGGTTTTTTTCCATGATACTGGTTTCTAGGACAGAATCTTAAATCACAGACGCTACCAAACCAAGTATCAGAACAAATCTACTATTCACAGTGGAATATAAACAACAGTAAATCTACTAGTGCACAAAATATAGAAAACTTTTTGCAAATATTCAAACCAACTTTGATATATTAATTAAATTGAATAATACAACAATCTAGGCTCTTGTACATGGGATAATGGTCCTCATACACCCACTAATACAAGACCTCCACAAAATAGGGCTTGGTGTTTGTTGTGATGACCACCAATTTTCCCATACAAGATACTTTGATCATCTAGCTGGTGTAGAGCTCCTCACAGCTGCATTGGTCGTACCTTGTACACATATGCCCAATCCTTCATCTCTTAATTTGCAAAACTACCTCTATCAATGATCAAATTCCATCTAGTTACTGAACCTTGAATATCCAATCTGTTTACTAGTTGCGCTTTAGTGCATTAAGGGAACAACACATCGAGACTCCTGTCAAGTTGTTCACAACTTCGTTTACAAACAACTCACAATTGTCCACTGCTACTCCTCAGTTACTTAGGGACTTTAGCCCACTATATCTTCCTGCACTACTCTTATGAAGACTAACATAGGGCACAGAGGGCTTCCACCTCTCGTTCCAAGATTTCCATCTCCTACAATAAACATGGGCTAGGAGGATTGCTCATATTCTCTTGTAGATGTCCTTCTCCACACACAATTTTAGGGTTGTTCAAACTACCTGTGGTTGATTAGACCCTTGAGCTCAAAAAATACTACTCTAGAAGCTAATTTTTTCATCAAAGTGTTGCACACAGGACTCCAAATTGGGAATTATCATGTTGTCCTCCAACAAACCATAAATTCCCAATCCACTTTTCACACTTGGTCCACTCTCATGTTGCCCTCCAATAGACCACGAGGGACCAATCCTGATGTAGCATCTGAACTCTGGTTAGGGCATCCAATACCCTAAAAAACCTCTCCTCTGGGATACCAACAAACTTCAACAACAACCCATCCAAATCTGGCCCAAAACTAGACCTAACACCTAGCAAGAATGGAGAAATAGCATACCTTTCAATTGTTGTTCATGGATTGGATTCTTGTTACTAGTTAGGGTACTCCTGTAGCACATAGTAGCCCACCATCTATGGCCAAAACTCACCTAAAATACTGCAGCCTCCTCCCTTCTTCAAGTTTAAGCAACTCACTGCCTTGTTAGGCTCCTACAATACCATGTCTTGGGCTTGTTTAGCCTATCAAACTACCGCTATAGGTCAACGACCTAGAAATTGTAGGTTTGTCACCTTTTCAGCCTGATCAAGGAATATTTTCCATGGCAACCAAGCCTAGAACAACTCCTCTCCTATGCAGCCTTGCTGCAAGTTAATTCACACTCCAAAATAGCCTCAGGGGAGACCCTAACGTTCCTTGTCTCCTTCACTAAAGTAGATTATATTTGCAGCCCAAAATAGAGATGTATTTCTCCTAATAATACCAATAAACAATCCACAAAAAATTCTCTCCTACTCAACCCTGCTACAAGGTCACATAAGCATCCAAAAAGTCACAAAGAGGCCTAAAATAACCCTCTTCTCCTTTGTTAGAATATTCACTAGCCCGCACACTAAATATATTTATCTTCTTGAGTTCATTATCTTTGCATTGCTCACTTAGATGTTCAAAATGCCTCCACACATGAGCTATATTTATACTAACTCATGTGGCTCCAACATCTACCCTCTAGGGCTTGAATAATTATCATTAGGCCTCTTAATCACTAGGCTGACTTGAACTCTTCATGTGCAAGCCCACACTCTACATTCAAAATTTGATTTCTCTTCAATTACAACTCAAAATTATATGATTTTCTATGCGTCAGATTCATCTCGACATTCACTATCATACTCATCCATCACATGTTGAATTTCATCATGGATCCACATCCACATGCTTGGGTGAAACTCCCATAGGCTTGGGTTTCATGCCCACAAGCGCTTTTTTGGCGCTCTAACATCCAATCCCCAAACTCTAAGGCTTGTAGTACCTCCCAAGCTACCAAAAATCAACACTCCCTCTTAGTGAGGGAGGTACATCCAAGACTAGGAAGTAACCATCATCAACATCAACGACACTAGCCCATTTGTCGTCCATGCAACATACTCTGTAGAATGAAACCGACAACCTTTGTAATGCCTCTGCCTCATCAGATATGAACCTGAAGATCCCAAAACTCCATAGGGATTCTCCCTCTAAGCCTACACAATCTCCATTGGATCAGTCCCGAAAGCACTCATTCTCTTGAATCAAATACCACAGGTGCAAATCCCTCCAATCTCGGATATGCAACATCATGATCTGATGAAGACTCTAGAATGCAAATTTGTATTCCGTCACATGAATTAATATTGATCATCCTGATCTCATCCATGCCAAAGAAACCCTCGAGTAGTACCAACTATCCATGGAAAGTCATAGGAATTCCATGATCTGCAACCCTCCACACGACATACTGTAGTGCACTAGGCTCAACACTCATCCACCAAAACTTCTAGCCCATCTCACCATGTAGCCTATCGAGACCACATCTCCATTTCTTCAGCTAAACCCTCTACTCCATGATATAGACATGATAACTCTCTCTGAGTTTCTTCGATATGCACACTCTAATTCATTGTTCCTCAAAGTAGATCAAACATCCTAAGATATCATGTTATTTTTCCATGATACTAGTGTTTAGGATAGAATCTTAAATCACTGAAGCTACCAAACTAAATATCACAACAAGTCTAATTTTCATAGCAAAATATAAAAAACAATAAATCTACTAGTGCACAAAATATGGACAACCTTTTACAAATTTCCAACCCAACTTCGTTATATTAATCAACCTAAATAATACAATAGTCTAGGTCTCCTGTACTGAGGATAATGACCCTCATACATCTAGTGATACATGACAAACACAAACTAGGGATTGGTGTATGTCATGATCACCACCAATCTGTCCATACAAGATACTCTGGTCATCTAGCCGATGTAGATCTCCTCACAACTACCTTGGTCATTCCCTGTACACATCTTCCCAATCCTTTAACTCCCGATATGCAACACTACCTCTATCAACAATCTAAGTTCATCTGGCCACTGAATTGCAGCTCAACAATCTTCTCTCCTATTGATCATTCGTCCAACGACAAATCAACAAATTGAGACTCTTGTTGATTTGTTTTGTTTATGAACAACTCACAACTTCCCACTGCTTCTCCTTAGCTACTCACGGACTTCAACCCACTATAGTCTTTCGGCACTACTCCAATTAAGACTAACATAGAGCAAGGAGGGATGCCACTTATCACTGCAAGATTCCCATATCCCGTAGTGAACACAGACTAGGAGCATTGCCCTACTTATCTTATAAATTTCCTTCTCCACACGACAAGTTTAGGACTGCTCAATCTACTCGTTTTTTATTATATCCTTGAGCTCTTCTTCTACCACTCTAACAACCAGTTATGTCCATGAAGATGGTGCACACTGGGCTTCAACTTGGGCACTATCACACTGTCCTTCAATAGACCATAAATGCCCGATTGATTGTTCACATTTGGTCCATTCTCACGTTTCCCTCTAACAGACCATGAGTGACCAATATTGTTGTAGCATATGCACTCTAGTTAGGGAATCCAATCACTTAGGAAACCCTTCTTCTTGGATGCCAACAGATTTCACCAAGAACCAATCCAAATTTGCTCCAAAACTAGATCCAACACCTAGTAAGAATGGAGAAATAACATATCTTTCAATTGTTGTTCATGGAATGAATTCTGGTCATTGGTTAGGGCACTCTTGTAGCTCACAACCCACCATTTATGGCCAAAATTCACCTAAATTATTGCGGCCTACTGCATTCTTCAAGCCTAAGCAACTCTTTTCTTTATTAGGCTCCTACAACACCCTTTCTTAGGCTCATTTGGCCTACCAAACTGCCACTACAAGTTTTCAACCTAGCAATTGCAGGTTTATCACCTTTTTGGCCTTCTCAAGGAAGATTTTCCACACCAACCAAGCCCAAAGCATATCCTCTCCTATGTGGCCTTAATACAAGATAAATCACACTCTAAAATAGTCTCAAGGGAGACCCTAACGTCCCCTCTCTCCTTCATTGAAGTAGCTTCTATCTGTGGCCCAAAACAGAGATGTATTTCTCCTAATCATACCGAAAAATAATCTAGAAAACATGGTCTCCTACTCAGCCCTATTGTGAGGTCACATAGGCATCCAAATAGTCACAAAGAGGCCTGAACTAGCCCTCTTCTCCTTCGATGGAATTTGACCTAGCCTACGACCCAAACAAATATGATCTTCTTGAGTTCTTTTCCTTTGTGTTACTCACTTGATGTTCAAAATGCCTCCATACATGAGCTATATTTATACCAACTCACGTGGCTCCAACATCTACACTTTAGGGCTTGAACAACTATCATTAGGCTTCTTAATCACTAGGCCGACTTGAACTCTTCATGTGCAAGCCCACATTCTACATTCAAAAATTCATTTCTATTCAACTACAACTTAGAATCGGATTATTTTCGATGCATCAGATTCGTATCAACGTGCACTATCATCCTCATCCATCACATGTTGAAATCTCGTCATTGATCCACACCCACATGCTTGGTCGCAAAGCCCAAAGGCATGGGTTTCACACCCACAAGTTCTTTTGTGGCGCTATAACCTCCAAACCCAGAACCCTAGGCATTGGAGTACCTCCCAAGCTACCAAAAATCAACATGGTGGTGTGAAGAAACCACACATATATGATCCTAGAAATGTTTCTCTTTGGTAAGTGGGTGTCTTCCAGGTTATGTGAGTGTATGATATTTTTCACTGGTTTAATTTATTTTTAAATGATTTTAAGCGTTGATTATTTTGGGGGTTCTAAAACTGCATGAAATCTTATTATAATGATCCTATGCAATTTTCACAATCAATTTTTTATACTTGTGTATTTTTCCTTTCCTATGTAAGTTTATTTCTAGAACTATTATAATATTTTGGGTGTGTTGCAGTGAAATTTCAAAATATCATAAAAGTCTCAAGTAATGAAACTCAAAAATATCAGAAAAATACATAGATTCTTATCGGAAAATTGTCTTTTTAGAGGTTGGTTTGAGAAACTACACAGGCTTTTAAGGTATGTTCATGGAAAATTAGAAAAACTTTAGTAAGGCTACACTTGTTGTGTGATTATTTATGTATTCTTTTTGTTCAGTTTCAGAGCATGAAACAATTTAAGTTGATTATATTTGCAATGAGGCACATTAAATTTGTTCAATATAAGTGTGTTTATGGTTTGTATACATAAATTTGTTTGTACGGTTTCCATCTTCTAATTGGAAAGTGATTGGATGCAAAGCAAGTTTTTTCCTTTTGGTTGTTTATTCTTTCTATTTAGTCTCTTTTATTTTATTTTTTTACATTTTTTTATTTTTACAAACTATTCTTTGCCTAGTTTATTATTGTAGTGTAAATTATGTCTTCCAACACTCCCTTCAATTTTCACTTCACTATTAAATGTTGGGTGACCATGTTGGGAAATGACATGAAACTTGATGTTAGTGTAGGTATTGTATATATTTAGTTCATGGGTTTGGTTTCTCACCCCTATATTTTCCTCCCTTGTAATTGGATGAAAATATTCGAGTGTAAGCTCATTGAGTTTTCATTGTATGAGAAATGCCTACGCCTTACGTTGACATTGTTTTCCTTGTTTTCAATTTTAAATTATATTTTTCTTTTTCTAGGTTGTTTTATAATCATTCTCTAAATTTTTGTAAATACTTGTCTGTTTCAAACAGGTCTTCATTTCTCAAGCCATATTGTTTTAGCATTGTAGAAGGTTGTTGAGGCTTACCTTTTGGGTCTATTCAAGGATACAAACTTGTGTGTTATTCATGCTAAGAGGGTTACTATTATGCACAAGGATATAGAACTAGCCAAAAGGATTCGCAGTGAAAGATTAAGGCCTAAGCTTCTATTCTATGAAATATAAGAGCCATTCAAGATTACCATTTTTTAATATATAATTGCCTCTGTAAGTATTTATTAGGTTGTACTAATTTTGATGTTAGTTATGCAATTTTGATTTATGTTCATAGTATATTTTAAGTGGGCCACTATGTTGGATTCTTCTTTTGTGATGAACCCTCATTTGATGGATTTAAGATTGCTAGATTAGGTTAGATGTTCAAGCAACTAACTTCAAATCCTATTTTATAACGATTAAATATAATATTTTGAAAGTGTATTGTTATTAATTTATCATTTGTTCATTATTGTATTTTTTTCATGTTGTTTTATGGATACAATGAGGATTGCTACTTCTTCATAAGTCACTTACTACATTTGTATATAGTGTAGCATGGTTTTCTACAAGTTGTCTAGGTGTGGAAATCAATTAATGTTTTGTAGTGGTTTTAAATTTATAGTTTCTTGAATGTAATTAATTGTTTTTTATAGTGAATAGTCAATGTGTCTTATGCATGACATAGTAAAAACTGAAAAATCTTGGTATCCTACTTCCCAATTTTAACGAAATTGTAGTGATTGAACAAATTTTCACGTTTAATTTTTATGTAGAAGACATTGCCATCAATTCAAAAGAGCTTGACAGGTTTTAAGACATGTAATTGAGAGATATCTAGCCAAATATGAGATGACATGAACTTTGTTTTAGATTTTTTGTATATTTTATTCTTTTGTTATGTCTCCCTTATGTGATATGAACATGAGATGCTTTCTTAACTCTACAATACTCACCCATTTAAAAAATTCATATTGGAGTAAGTTGGACCATTTGATCATAGAGCACATATGTTTGGGTTCAAAATTTCTCATAGTTAGGTGTGTAACATATACTACTTTTTGGCCCACATATGTCTTGACTAAACTCGTGAAAAATTGATAGGCTCTTATTATTATTATTATTTAAATATACAATTTATTTCTCATTAGAAAGGTTATTGAATTGCAGAGTCAAAATATGCTTTATGTAGAGGCCTATTCTTTCCTTCATAATCGATATAATCAAATATTTCAATATTACAATTATCTTTAGTTATTGTGAATGTACCTCCTTTAATTTTTAATTCTCATGAAAGTTGAGTGTAGTGAAGTAACATTACTGATTTTTTTGTCCTCTCACTAAGCTCAAGTTTTATAAAATTCTTTAATTGGGCTAATGAAAATAAATGTATGATTGGAATTAGCTCTTTCAACCATGATATATTTATAATTAATTAAATTTATGAAGGTTTAAATAGAAAGTATTTACTCGATGATTACTAGACTTATAAACAGAATTCAATTGATGTACTTGCTTAGAGAACTTTATAGTTTATTCCCTGTTTCCTTACCTAATAAAAACCTTAATGTTTAAGCTAATTTATGGTTTTTATATCACTTCATTCTCTCAAAGATACTAATAAAAACTCAACTAGCTATTTGGGCTATCACTATAAAATTAGTCTCATGTTATATTTATGGCTCATGTATAGAAGGATTGTTATACCATAAGTTTTGTGAACTTTATTTATTGAAATTTTCTCTTCATATGGGGAATGAACAAATTATTTACGGAAAATGGAAGGATTATAGTGGATGGTATTCATAGAATAATAACATAATATGTCACATCATGATGAGTTGTGGTAGTGGTGAATTTTTTTCATGCCTTCCTACCCTTAGATCATTAACCATATCTAAGTTTGATTGTGCTCATGATGATGAATTGTGATGGTAGGGACTTTTGTTCATGCCTCCTTCCCCTTCATGACTTGTGGTAGTGGTGAATTTGTAATTAATTAAATTAATTAAGGTTTAAATAGAAAGTATTTACTCGATGATTACTAGACTTATAAACAAAATTCAATTGATGTACTTGCTTAGAGAACTTTATAGCTTATTCCTTGTTTCCTTACCTAATAAAAACATTAATGTTTAATCCAATTTATGGTTTTTATATCGCTTCATTCTCTTAGAGATACTAATAACAAATCAACTAGCTATCTGGTCTATCACTATAAAATTGGTCTCATGTTATATTTATGGCTCATGTATAGAAGGATTGTTATACCATAAATTTTGTGAACTTTATTTATTGAAATTTGCTCTTCATGTGGGGAATGAACAAATTCTTTACGGAAAATGGAAGGATTATAGTGGATGGTATTTATAGAATAATAACATAATACGTCACATCATGATGAGTTTTGGTAGTGGTGAATTTTTTTCATGCCTTCCTACCCTTAGATAATTAACCATATCTACGTTTGATTGTGCTCATGATGATGAATTGTGGTGGTAGGGACTTTTGTTCATGCCTCCCTCCCCTTCATGACTTGTGGTAGTGGTGAATTTGTAATTAATTAAATTAATTAAGGTTTAAATAGAAGTATTTACTCGATGATTACTAGACTTATAAACATAATTCAATTGATGTACTTGCTTAGAGAACTTTATAGCTTATTCCTTGTTTCCTTAACTAATAAAAACCTTAATGTGTAAGCCAATTTATGGTTTTTATATCACTTCATTCTCTCAGAGATACTAATAACAACTGAACTAGCTATCTGGTCTATCACTATAAAATTGGTCTCATGTTATATTATGGCTCATGTATAGAAGGATTGTTATACCATAAATTTTGTGAACTTTATTTATTGAAATTTGCTCCTCATATGGGGAATGAACAAATTCTTTACAGAAAATGGAAGGATTATAGTGGATGGTATTTATAGAATAATAACATAATACGTCACATCATGATGAGTTGTGGTAGTGGTGAATTTTTTTCATGCCTTCCTACCCTTAGATCATTAACCATATCTAAGTTTGATTGTGCTCATGATGATGAATTGTGGTGGCAGCGACTTTTGTTCATGCCTCCCTCCCCTTCATGAATTTTGTTCGATTGCATTCATAATGATGAGTTGTTGTGGCAGCGACTTTTGTTCATGCCACAATATTACGGTGCCCACCATTATTTCATTTGCTCATTAATGATATCTTAGGTTGGTAAGCATGTTTTTAAAAAATTGTTCCATTTTGGTCCGTATAGTGTTCTTAATGATCCAAAAAAAATATGTTTTTATTATTGAAATTGCATTGGCTCATTACTGATATCTAACTTAGGTTGGTAAGCATGTTTCTATTCCCTCATATCCAAAAAAATTGTTCCATTTTGGTCTGTATAGTGTTCTTAATGATCCAAAAAATATGTTTTTATTATTAAAAAAATAAAATTATTTGGGTTAGTTTGAAATTGATCAAAATCTTAGAAAGTAGAATTTATACATGAAATTTTTGCATAGTATAATGTGTACTTTAAATATAATTTTAACCAAATTTAAAATCAATTTTATCACACTTTAAATACTATTTATTTCACACTCATTAAATGAGACCTTTTCTAATAATCATAGGATATGGGGACACTCATATTGCTCCAAATCACTCCATTCTAGTTTTTCCAGCGAATTATTACGTTCTTGTTCACAAATGAACTTTTATGTTCTCATTCAATAGTTCAAATGATACGTTATCAGGACCAACGAGATATGACGTCTTGAAGGGCCCTCTACCCCACAAAATTTTAATGGGGGTATCTCATTTGGGTCTGTGCCAATACAACCCACATAGAATCATCAACAAATATTAATTGAGGGACCCCCTTCCCAGTTTTCAAAACTAGAGGGGGGTCTCTCAAACCACTAATGGTTTTGTTGCTAGGCTTGCTTGTCCTTCTAATCCAAACAATATGGTTTTCATTTTTGAGGCCTGCATATACTTCTGCCTCAATTTCAAGTGTTATATATATATATATATTTGAAGGGTCAAAACACCCTAAACACTATCGATGTGCCTTTGTACCTTTTGGTGCAAATGATAATTTATTTAATTCATAGGGTTTAATGATACGATGGTGATCTAATTACGTGATAAATGTTTTTTAATAACCAAATTGTTTGTCTAAGTGGGACAAAGTATTTATTACTAATAATGGTCCAGGGTTATAGACCATAGTGACCAATGAATTGTAGATATCTAATTTCAAACTGAGTAATTATTAGAGAGATTAACTTGGGTAAGAATGAACGATATCCTTCCTAAGTATTTCCAAAATATAATTCTCTTTTACCCACAAGTAATAGATTATGTGTGTTTATTACTCTTGATCCAAATATTGGAGATCATGTTATCATTTTTCATCCATTTACATTGATTTTAGTTAATAATATTGTATTGGCATGTCAAAATTATAGTTGGATTATGAATATATTGCTTTCTATTGTAGGTTATGTTTCAAGTAAGGGATTTTAGTGGCTTCGTGCCCAAGTGAAAATGTTTCAAGTTATATAGCAAAAGAATAAAAAACTTGTTTGGTGGAATCACTTAATTATGTATTACCATTAGATAGGACCAAATAAGGATTAAGTAGTAACTGAACATGTAGCTACTAAAAACCCACAAACTTATCAAGAGGTGTGGCATTGTAGATGGATATGTTGATGACTAAAGAGTCAACTTATTTATTTTCAATCTCCATGCTTAGTTTCTCTCTCAATGTTGGGTGTGGAGCATGATTATTTAGAGGTCTTTGTTTCAGCCGAATGTATACCCCAGGAAGTTTGTACACCCCTCCACGTGGGGGGGTGCAAGGGGGCCGATCCCCCCTGGTTGGGGGATCTTGGGGCCAGTGGTCCCCCGGTGAGGGTTTCAGGGGCAACACCCCTGAAGCTAAAAATAGATGTAAAATTGCCTTGTAAAAGTATAGTAATTTCTAGTCAATCTGGGCCGTTCATTAGGCAGATGATCTAACGGTAGAACTTATGTTTAGTTTAGGGTTTTTTCCCTAGAAGGCAACCCCTCTCTTCTTATGAGGGCATTGTATTGAGGCTATCGAATAGAGGTGTATTCTCCGTGAGATAAATAGAGAGGTGAGACTGTGAGAGAAAACAGAGGATATTACAACGGATCTGTTGTAGGTTGTGTCTCTTCATTTTGCTGGATAATAGAAAGGAGGGACTGACTGTTCAGGGTGGACGTAGCCCAAAGTGTGTGAACCACGTATATCTGTGTCTCTCTAGTTTTATGCGTTTTCTGTGTCTATATTTATGCAATATTCTATGTGTTCCATTGCTCTATAGTATATAATTTTCTAACACTCAAGGTAAAGAGGTTAAATGAAACATATCATTCAAAAAAGGAAAGAGAATAAGCCACTTTATCCAAGCTAGATGATAGTATGCAATAAAATTTGTAAATGACTCTATTTGTCAACTCAAAAAAGTTCGTTGGTTGGGTTGAAATAAATAATAAAAAATGTGAAAAATACATCTCATTAAAATGTATAAACTTTAGATTAGAAAATTGAAAGAAGGTTTTCTCTTTAGTAGCGAGGCTGACTTAACCAATATATAGCCTCTAATTAAATCAATGAAAAATATTTGTGTTAACCCAAAATCTATTAAACATTGAAAATGATAAAATCTTATGAGGTGCAATTTTTTTTTATCATTTAAGATAGATTTGGGCTAGTTATAATCTTACTCAACTTAGTAGAAATCAGATCTCAAAATTTGTGTAGATATAGACATGTAAATATATAATTTTGATTATTGTCGATATATTTATACTATGTGTGTATGTGTGTGTGTATAGATATATATATAAATAAGTCCTAGGGGGAAACTCAATTGGTAATGGTCATGAAAATGAAGTGTTATGTGCAAGGAGTTCGAGGTTCAAATCCCCCAATTTACCTATTCTTGTGGAAGGGGCATACATATGCTCCTAGAGGTGCATACGTATGAGGTGTACATATCATGTTTCTCTCTTTCACATATAAAAAGATTTTGTATCTATATTTGGCTAAGATATAGCATTATTATTAGTTTTAGTTATATTTATAAGAATTTAAAGTTCAAAGAAGTTGATAAAAGCATCACTCATGTGACAACATCTATATCATATTAGACTATAAAACTAGTATATTCTAATGCAATTAGTGGAGAGATTTAGGGGAAAAAAATAAATATTAAAAATTAAAAATTGAACCCTAGACCCAACTCTTGAATCGTATCCACCAAAGTATTGTATATCAAACCTTTAATTAGGTGGAAATCCATGAATGTTAAATCTTTTTTTTTAGTTAACATATTTTATCTTGCTATGACAAGTTTATCCTTTATTTTTCAAGTGTTCCAATTAATTTAGCTACCTTTTAACATTCAAGTCATAATATTTGAGTCAAGAAGTTGTGAATAGGTAGTATCCCTTCTACCATGTTTGAATTGGAAAAATTAGATACCATTGGCCCAACCCTTGAGCAATCCAAGTATGGATCACAAAGCATTGATATGTTCCAAGTCATATCATTGGATTTTATTGTGATAGATATCATTTTCTATTTTTATTTAACAGTGAGGATAGGGACCTAAAATTTATATCGAGTCCCTAAATTATGGGCTCTCAGGGAATGCCCCTCTCCCATTGGACCCTTGATTTTGATCCATAGACGGAAATATTGGTTACCCCAAAATGGATTAGGTTGTCTCACCTCCCCATCATCTTATAGGATGAGCCATCTCTAAAAAAATATGAGAGATAAGTCAAACTTTTCCAACCCCTCCAACAATATGAAGTTCTTAAAGATCAAAAGGAGGTAGAAGAGGAGAAGGTGGAGTCATATCCTCCAAAGAACTATTCAAATTTTAAATAAGATAATTTGTTGGAATTCATGTGTAAATAAAGAACATATTTCCAAAAGATATATAAGGGGTCTCATTTAGGGAAAGGAAGATAACCCCCCAAGAAAAATAACTAGAAGTAGAAGAGGAGAAATTAGTGGGTGAAGAGGAAGACAACAATAAGCATGAAACCCAAGCTTGGGGTTCCCCTTTCTTTGTAAAATTTACAAAGAAATATTTACATCCCTCTCCCGCAATAATAAGGGGAAGGATATCAAGCCAAGAACAAATAAAGAAAGAGGTGGTATAAAATATTTTCGAGGTTTATCAATGAATTTTCGACTCTAGCATGTTTAGTGGGGCAGAGTCTCCAAAAGTGATTATTGTGTTTTACTTTTGCATTATGTTATGTAAACAATTCATTGGAATTTATTCTTATATTTGTGAAGCAAAAATAACTAGTAATTGTAGGAAATTTGTTGGATCACTCCCTTTCATCCTTTTGACGGGAGAATGATTGCTTTGTAACTTGGACTATTGTGTAAACTAATAAGACAATAATGTTTATACATTCGCTATTAAGATATAATCTTTTTAATAAAATATTTCCAAATTTAAATTAAAAAATCAAATTAATGAAATTATTTACTTCAAAATAAACATTAAATATAAGAAAATTCTTAATATGAATTAATACTACAAATTTGTCTATTACCTTATTTATATTTCATTTGTGAAATGAAACAAATTTTTATGCTCTTAAAATTTTTGAATTTTTTCCTACAAAATTGTTAAGAAATAAGTAAATAAATTCCCTTTTCTGTTGGGTTGTGTTTATATTCTTTCCATGACTAGCCCTATATTAGGTGGGCAGACCTTCCTATGGTTTTGTGCATGGTTTTCGCACATGATTTTGGGCGCAGTGGTTTTCGGTCCATGGTATTGGATGCTTCAAGATGTATATATATGTATTGTAACATTGAAAGGAACATAATGAAAAATTAATCTGGTAGTCCTAGTTTTGGGATCCAAGGGAAAATCTCAATGTATATTTGTTTTATGTGTTATCCTCTTGCCATTGTTTAATTTCTGTTTTAGAATTCATATGCAGGTAATTTCTTCATGGGGTTAAAACCTACATTTGGTATCAGAGTTGTTTTGGCTTCAAGGGGATGCCTTTGTTGTTGAGGGGTTTTTCTCGGGCCTATGGTAGACCTTGTTCAATGGGAGATTTGCAGGATCGATTCTGGTGGTGAAAGAATATGGCGACGAGTGGAAAGATAGGGATCGATAAATTTAATGGTCAGAGTTTTGAGTTGTGGAAACTTAAGATGGAGGCTCTGTTGGTGGATAAAGATCAATGGATCATAGTAGATCTGAGTATTAAACTAACAAGAGTGTCCGATGAAGAATGGAAGAAGTTGGATAAGAAGGCTAAGAGAACAATACGATTGTGTGTCTCAGATTCTGTATTCTTGAATGTATCAGGAGAAGCTACAATGAAGGCTTTGTGGGACAAGTTAGGGACTTTGTACCAATATAAGTCTTTGGTGAATAAACTGTTCCTATGGAAAAAGTTGTGTAACACAAGGATGAAATATGGAGACTTGGTAACAGAGCATCTGAACGCATTTACTACTGTGGTAAGCCAATTATTCTTTCTTCATATTTAAATTTTAGATGAAGATAAGTGCATTAGTTTGTTGTCTTCTCTACTAGATTTGTGGGATAGTCTGGTTATTGGAATAGGTAGCAATGAAACTGCCTTGCAGTTTGATGAAATAGTCTCATCCTTGCTGGCAGAGGAGATGAGATGGAAAAATATGGAGAGCCAGAATGGTAATGCCTTGTCTATACGAAGAATGTCCCAGAATAGAAACAAAAATAAGTCATCAAATGGGAGATCTAAATCTAGAGGGAAATCTAAATCTCTAGGAAAATTTATAAAGGTGTGCTGGAAATGCGGAAAGGAAAGACACTACAAAAGGGATTATAAATCTAAAGCTCCTGAAAAAGTAAAGGGATCTGAGGATGCTCCTTTTGTAGAGGCGAAAATGACCTCAGTTGAAGGTGGGGATGTGTACTTGGCTTCTTCGTCAAGTACACATGTAGATCATGAGGCATGGTTGATTGACTCAGGAGCATCCTTTCACTTCACTGCCCATAGAGAGTGGTTTTGTGAGTATGAGAATTATGATGGTGGTGATTTATTCTTAGGCAATGATAGGAAGGCTAGAATTGTTGGTCGCGAAAAAGTAAAGTTGAATTTGCGAGGTGGAAGGATTAGAACACTTCCGGGTGTTCTGCATATTCATGCATTGGCTGGAAATCTAATTTCTGTAAGCAAGATGGATGATGCAGGCGTAAAGACAGTGTCTGAGAAAGATACCTGCAATATGGTTGGTAGAGCACTGATATTGATGTGGGGAGTTCGGATTGGAACTCTGTACAAGCTACAAGGTAGCACTGTTATTGATGGGTGCAACAGTTCTGTGGTTCCTGAAAATGGAGCAGAAAATCTAGTGGTCTTTGGAGAAAAGACCATGATATGGCATCAAAGGCTTGGACATGTTGGAGAGAAGGGCCTTCGAATACTTCATGGTAAAGGTATGGTAGAAGGTATAATTAATAGCTCTTTGGATTTTGATTTGCATTAAAATTGTGTATATGGGAACCAGAATTGGGTGAGTTTCCCTTCTGGTGGTAAGAGGATGAAACATATATTAGAGCTTGTGCACAATGATGTGTTTAGACCTGTGAAGGTTCCATCATTGGGTAAATCTATGTACTATGTATCATTTATAAATGACTTCTCAAAGAATACATGGATATATTTCCTCAAGAATAAATTTGAAGTCTTTGATAGGTTTAAAGAATTTAAGGCTCTGGTGGAAAACTAGATAGAGAAGAAGATAAAGGTGTTAAGGACAGATAATGGTGGATAGTTTTGTAAGAAAGAATTTGAAGAGTTCTATAAGAAGTGTGGTATAGCACAACAAAAGACTACTCAATCCACACCTCAGTGAAATGGAGTTGCAGAAAGAATGAACACGAAATTAACGGAAAGGGAAAGAAGTATGCTCAGTGGTGTCGGGTTAGGATAGGAATTCTGGGTAGAGGCGATAGAGACTGCATGTTACCTGGTCAACAGATCACCTTCATCAACATTGGAGGATAAGACTCCATAAGAGGTATGGATTGGTAACAAACCTTCTCTTTCATAACTGTGGGTATTTGGATGTGATGCATATGTACATGTTCCAAAGGAGAAAAGAACAAATTTGGATAGTAAGTCTGAAAAGTGCATCTTTATTGGGTATAAGGATGGTTTAAAGGGTTATAAGCTTTGGAACCCAGTAACAAGGAAGGTTGTGTACAGTTGAGATGTGGTGTTCAGAGAGGTGAAATATGTTATTAAACATCAAGTCCAACCAAAGGAACCTGAGAAGATAGAGTTTGAGCTTAAGGAGGAAGAATCAGACTCTATAGTAGAAGAGGAATTAGAAGATAAAGAGTCACAAACTCTAGTTGTGAGAAGATCAGTTCGAGAAAAAAGGCAGCCAGAAAGGTATAGTCCATTTGATTTCTGTTCAAATTTTTCTTGATCTATTACTAAAGATGATCCCAGAAATGTGAAGGAAGCAATAGATTTAGAGGATGGCAAACGTTGGAAAGAGGCAATGGTTGATGAAATGGAATCTTTGCATAAAAATGAGGCTTGGGATTTGGTGGAGTTTCCAGCTGGAATGAAACCCATTAGCAACAAATGGGTGTTCAATAAGAAGACGAATGCAGAAGGAAAGGTGGAGAAATACAAAGCTCAGTTGGTAGAAAAAGGTTATTCCCAGGTGCCGTGAATTGATTTTGGTGATATTTTTTCTCCTGTTGCGAAGGTAGCTTCTATTAGATTACTTTTATCCATTGTTGTTGCTTTTTATTTTGAGGTAGAACAGATGGATGTGAAGACAACATTTCTTCACGGGGATCTAGAAGAAGAGATCTACATGAAGCAACCTGAAGTCTTTGCAGTGAAGGGTAAGAAAGAATTGGTATGCAAATTAAAAAAGTCTTTGTATGGGTTAAAACAATCACCAAGGATGTGGTATCAAAAATTTGATACATTTATATGGGGACTTGGCTTCACCATAAGCAAAGTGGATCACTGTGTGTATTTTAAATTAATTGGTGGCCATGTTATTTATCTGATCTTGTATGTGGATGATATGTTGTTGGTTGGAAATGACAAAGAAATTATCCAGGATTTGAAGACCTAATTTTCCTCCAAATTCGACATGAAAGATCTTGGTGCTATAAACTATATTTTGGTTATGGAAATTAATAAAGATTGGGAAGAGAGGAAGCTCTGGTTAAACCATAGGAAGTATGTCGAGACAATACTGCAAAGGTTTAATATGCAAGATAATAAACTGGTGAAGGTTCCTAGTCCTATGCGTGTAAATTTATCTACTAAACAGTGTCCCAAGACACAAGAAGAGGAATAGGACATGTCCCGTGTTCCATATGAAAGTGTAGATGGTAGCCTAATGTATGCAATTGTTTGTACTAGATTAGACATTGCACATGCATTGGCAGTATTGAGAAGGTTTATGTCAAATCCAGGGAAGGAGCATTGGACAACAGTGAAGCGGGTTTTCAAGTATTTGCGTAGCACTAGTGATTATGGTTTGTGCTACCAAGGAAGACCACGATTGGACAGAGTTTTGGATATACATGGCTTTGTTGATGTAGACTCCGCTGGAGATTTGGATCAGAGAAGATATACAACTGGGTATGTATCTAACCTATTTGGAGGTGCAGAAAGTTGGATGAGTAAGAAAAAAATTGTATTGGCATTATCAACTACAGAGGCAGAATACATGACAGCCACTCATGCAAGCAAGGAAGTAGTTTGGTTGCAGAGATTGTGTTCAAGTATGGGTTAGTACAGGGAGCTATAAGGATAGACTGTGACAGCCAAAGTGAAATTTTCTTGGCAAAGAACCCTTCTTACCATTCAAAGAAAAATCACATTGATGTTCAGTATCACTTTGTGAGGGATATGATAGAAGACAAAAAGGTGTTGATGGTAAAAGTGGACACTTTGAAGAATACTACAGATGCACTGACAAAATCTGTGAGCTCTGAGAAGTTCTATTGGTGTAGAGAAATAATGGGCATTGTACGGCTCAATAAATAACTAAGCTCTCCTGTGGAAAGAAAACAACAAGTGGGAGATTTTTGGGTTGCGTTATATTGGGGGGGGGTGTGGGGGTCACAGGGGGTTTGAGGGGGGTGGTAGCCCCCCTCTACGGGGTCTAGGGTAGCACCCTAGGAATTGTTTTTTGGACCCTATATTAGGTGGGTAGACCTACCTATAGTTTTGTGCATGGTTTTCGCACATGGTTTTGGGTGTGATGGTTTTGGTTCCATGGTATTGGATGCTTCAGCATGCATATATATATGTATTGTAACATTGAAAGGAACATAATGAAAAATTAGTCTGGTAGTTCTGGTTTTGGGATCGAGGGGAAAATATTTGTGTATATTGGTTTTATGTGTTATGCTCTCTCCATTGTTTATTTTCTGTTTTAGAATTCGTATGCAGGTAATTTCTGTACGGGGTTAAAACCTACATTTTCTTTGTTGATTAAAAACTTTTATTGAATCATAACCATTACCATAAAAAAATCAAAGTCCTTCCAACTCATCATTGCGGTCTACCATAAGGGAAGACAAACCAACAACGGTGAGTGTTATTGTCTTATAGAACCAACATCAAAACTTTCTAAAGCTAAATGTTTTTCTAGCTAGTTACCTAATAAAATATTGTCTGAGAAGTTTGGAAAAATAGCAACATAAAAATTGTTAGTTATCCTGGCCATACATCTAACTAAGAAAATAAAATTTTGAAACCAAAACTCCAGCCAAGAGCTCTGAACAATCATGATTTTTTGAAGGGTGTTATTAGGGTAGGGTCCTATGCACTGGAGCTTGCTTGAGATTTAAAACCACAATGGAGATGGCCCTCAACATGTGTCAAGTGAGCGTCAAAGCTAACCAACCATGAGCATTGGTGGAATTGGAATATCTAAATTTCATTAAGCCATGCAATGATCTCATTATGGTCCTCGTATTTCTATTTGAGCACTCAACCCAAGAGTGTCTTCATTTTCCAATGAAGAGAAAGAATTAAAATATTGACTCCACCTTCCCCTAATGTGACTAGGATCAGGCACTTGGCTAGAAACTTTAGTTTGGATTTCAAAGTTAGAGTAGGCATGACAATAATTAGTGGTTAATGCTTCTAATTGATGAATCACAACCTGGATTTAAAGGGGGTGGAGGAGTGGAAGATGAGTTTTCGGATGCAGAAAAGTCAAACTAAAGTTTCAAGGTGGAAGGATTAGAACACTTTTGGGTGTTTTTCATATTCTTGCATTGGCCAGAAATCTGATTTCTATAAGCAAGATGGATGATGCAGGTGTAAAAACAGCATTTGAGAAATATGCCTACAAGATGGTTTGGGGAACACTGGTACTTTTGTATGGAGTTCGGATTGGAAATTTGTACATGCTTCTTAGTAGTACTATTATTGGTGGGTGCAATAGTTCTATGGTTCCTAAAAGTGGAGCAAAAAATCTAGTGGCCTTCGGAAAAAAGACGATGCTATGGCATCAAAGGATTTGACATATTGGAGAGAAGGGCCTTCAAATACTTCAAGGTAATGGTAAGGTAAAAGGCATGTCTAATTTATCTCTGGACTTTGATTTTTGTGAGAATTTTGTATATGGGAAGCAGAATCAGATGAGTTTCCCCTCTAGTGCTAAGAAGGCGAAACAAATATTAGAGCTAGTGCACAGTGATGTGTTTGGACCTGTTTCGGTTCCATCACTAGGTAAGTTTGTGTACTAAGTCTCATTTATAGATGAATTCTCAAGGATTACATGGATATATTTCCTCAGGAAGAAATATGAAGTTTTTGACAGGTTTAAATAATTTAAGGCTTTGGTGGAAAATCAGATAGATAAGAAAATCAAGGTGTTAAGGAAAGGTAATGGTGGAGAGTTTTGCAAGAAGGAATTTGAAGAGTTCTATAAGAAGTGTGGTATAGCATGACGGAAGACTACTCCCTACATACCTCAGAAAAATGGAATTACAGAAAGAATGAACAGGACATTGATAGAAAAGGAAAGAAGCATGTTCATTGGTGTCGGGTTAGGACAATAATTCTGGGCAAAGGCGGTGGAGATTGCATGTTAGCTGGTTAATAGATCACCTTCATCAACATTGTAAGATAAGAATCCAAATGAAGTATGGACTGGTCAGAAACTATCTCTTTCAAATTTGAGTGTATTTGGATTTGATGCATATGTACATTTCCAAAGGAGAAAATAATTGTGTACAATCAACATGTGGTGTTTAAAGAGAGGTGAAATATGTTATTAAACATGAAATCCTATCAAAGGAACATGAAAAGATAGAGTTTGAGCTAAAGGAGGAAGGATCAAACTCTATAGAAAAATAAGAATCAGAAGAGGAAGAACTAGAAACTCCAGCTTTGAGAAGACAAGTTCGAGAAAGAAGGTAGCTAGAAAGGCATAGTCCATATGATTTCTGTTAGAATTTTGCTTTATCTATTACTGATGATGATTCCAGAACTGTCTGGGAGGAAGTAGATTCAAAGGATGGAAAACTATGGAAAGAGGCCATGGTTGATGAAATGGCATCTTTAGAAAAAAAAAGAGGTTTGGGATTTGGTGGAGTGGCCAGTTGGAATTAAATGGGTGTTTAAGAAGAAGATGAATGTAGAAGGCAAGGTGGAGAAATATAACGCCTGTTTGGTAGAAAAATGTTATTCCCAAGTGTCGAGAATTGATTTTGGTGATATTTTTTCTCCTGTTGCCAAGATAGCTTCTATTAGATTACTTTTATCTGTTGTTGGTCCTTTTGATTTTGAGGTAGAATAGATGGATGTGAAGACAACATTTCTTCACAGGCATCTGGAAAAAGATTTCTACATGAAGCAACCTGAAGGCTTTGTGGTGAAGAGAAGGAAAGAACTTGTATGTAGATAAAAACTTCTTTGTATGGGTTAAAATAATCACCAAGGACGTGGTATCAAAAATTTGATACATTTATACAGGGACTTGGCTTCACCAGAAGCAAAGTCAATCACCGTGTGTATTTTAAATTAATTGGTGACCGTGTTATTTATCTGGTCTTGTATGTGGATGATATGTTGTTGATTGGAAATGAAAAAGAAATTATCGAGTATTTGAAGACCCAATTATCCTCCAAATTCGACATGAATGATCTTGGTGCTGCAAATTATATTTTGGGAAAGAAAATTAAACGAGATCGGGTAAAGAGGAAGCTCTGGTTAAACCAGAGTAAGTATGTTGAGACAATACTGTAGAGGTTTAATATGCAAGATGGTAAACCAGTGAAGGTTCCTATTCTTGTAGGTGTAAATTTATTTACTAAACAATGTCCCAAGACACAAGAAGAGGAAGGGGACATGTCCCGTGTTCCATACACAAGTGCAGTTGGTAGCTTGATGTATGCAATGAATTGTACTAGACCAAACATTGCATATGTAGTGGGAGTATTGAGTAGGTTTATATAAAAACCATGGAAGGAGCATTGGACAACAGTGAAGCAGGTTTTCAGGTATTTGTGTGGCACTAGTGATTATGGTATGTGCTATCAAGGAAGACCAGGATTGGATAGAGTTTTGGACATCCATGGCTTTGTTGATGCAGACTGCGTTGGAGATTTGAATTAGAGAATATCTACATGTGGGTATGTGTTTATCCTATTTAGAGGTGTAGCCAGTTGGATGAGAAAAGGACAGTTTGTAGTGGCGTTTTCAACTACAGAGGTAGAATACATGGAAGCCACTCATGAAAGAAAGGAAGAAATTTGGTTGCAGAGATTATGTTCAAGTATGAGGTTAGTACAACGAGGTATAAGGATATACTGTGACATCCAAAGTGAAATTTTCTTAGCAAAGAACCCTGCTTATCATTGAAAGACAAAGAGCATTGATGTTCAGTATCACTTTGTGAGGGATATGGTCGAGGACAAAAAGGTGTTGTTGGTAAAGGTGCACACTTTGAAGAATGTTGCAGATGCATTGACGAAGTCTATGAGCATTGAGAATTTTTCTGTGTAGAGAAACAATGGGCGTTGAAGGGTTGAACCAATGACTAAGCTCTCCTACAACCCCTGTGTGGAAAAGAAAACAAAAAGTGGGAGAATGTTGGGTGTGTGTTGGTTTGTTAGGGCCTAACCCAGGTTCAGAGTTAATTAGCCAAACAAATCCCTGTACTACTGGCCCTTTCGGCAACAGTCCATAGAGCACGGATTGAGGTCTCACCTAAAGTAGTATGGGAGGGTGCTAGAACCAAGTTTACGCACTCTTGAGATGTCTAAGAGGTTCGACTGGTCCTCTATTTGTTCTTGTGCATAAGTTGCTACACACACTTCCCGTTCCTCGCCGCCTAATACACTGCCTTTGCGCAACCCTAACCATGGGTTGTGCCACGCTATTACCTGAGATATTACTTATCTTCTAGTACTAATTAATTACCTTCGCCTACTTGAATGTCTTCAGTTATAATTGGTAATACAAAACATTCATACAGGTCCGCGCAGTAAATAAACAATATACTTGAAAATTATATCCAATCGTGCATTAAACTAGGAAAAGATACACAAAATTATAGTAAAACTTCTCTTTATTGATTCTCCCAATGGTTACAGACTCAACCTGCCCTGCGCACTCAACTGCAAGGGTTTGGGCACTCAGCTGTGGACTACTAGGCCTCTGCGCACTCAGCTGCAAAGCCTTCCCCTACTCTATGACCCATAGACACACTTTACACTTCGACTCAATCCCTTAGACTTATCTTCTTTCTCTCTCTTTTATTCCATCTTCTATTAGTTATATTATACACTTAGAGCCTCACTCTATTTATACAATTCCATGGTCCACGGACCATGGGTAGATCTATCCAACTGACATCACCTTACAAAAACTAGGGTGGACAACCTTGTGACTCTATTACAATTTCGCGCCCCACGCCCACAATTCGCGGAGCTTTTATAAGAAGACTCAGTCAAAACTTGGGCTTTAAGCCCCAAAACATGCCTTGGGGGGATTCTATACCAAATAGGCCTCCAACACAAACATCATGACTCACCCTTGAGTCACTATGTCGGCGCGGAGATCTTTGCGTGGAGTCCCTCCAACTGTGCCTGAACTGCTGCAAGGTCAGCAACGCACTGAGTTGTTGCCTACTGGATCTGCTGCATGCCTTGTTCTGAGATGGCAGTGTCAGAAGTGCTTCTCTGCATTAGTGTGTGTATCCCCTGCATGTGCATGATCTTGCCTTGAATTTCTGGTATGATGGTGAAGGCCTCATCAATCCAAGGCTGAACACGCACCTTCAGGACTTCTTCCTTGTGTCATGCTGCTTCCACCTGTTCTTTCAGTGCTTTGGCCCGTTGCATCCATGTGAGCCTATGAGTGAGGGCCACCATCTCCGCAGTTCCTTTGACATTGTCATACTATTGTTGGAGTTCTTACGCTTCTGTCTCTAAGCATTGGATGTTGGGATCCTCTAGCAGATTTATGAGGACCTCAAATGATTCTTCCAACATGTTGGTGCAGTCTTGCAGTGCATTGCCAATTTCATTCAGTCCCACTATGATAGCGCTAGCGCGCTATTCTATGACTTCTAAAGGGGTGGATGGCTACGCCTGTCACTGCAGCTTGGCGATCTGAAGCTTCAACTCCAGCTGAACCTTTGTCATTTCCCCCCTCGCCTCACATACCCTTGTTGCTAACCTGTGGATACGTGCCTCTTCTAGTATGTGTACTGGGATGGCCAGCTTCGGGATGCTCTGGAAAGCTTCATCTATTACCTATACTAGTTGTTGATTCTGTGACACCACTTCGTCGCACTGCATGTTTTAACCCTGTACAAAAATTACTTGCATACGAATTCTAAAACGCAAAAAATAAATAATGCAAGAGCATAACACATAAAACACATATACACAGAGATTTTTCCCTGGAGCCCAAAATTAGGACTACTAGCTTGATTTTTCATTATGTTCCTTTCAATGTTATAATACATATTTATACATGCTAAATCATCCAATAACATGGACCAAAAACCATCACGTCCAAAAACATGTGTGAAAATCATGCAAAAAACCATAGGTGGGTCCACCCAACTTAACATAGGGTCCAAAACCAAAATTTTTCGAGGCGCTGCCCCGGACCCCATAAAGTGGGATTATGGGTACCCCTCAAACCCCTTGTGACCCTCCCGCTACGCAATCCACGCAACAAGGGGGGGCTCTGCCCCCCTCCTAACCCCTAGTTAACTACATGGGCTAGTCGTGGAAAGAATATAACACAACCCAAAAAACTCCAGCTGAACGTTTGTCATTTCCTCCCTCGCCTCAGGTACCCCTGCTGCTCATCTATGGATATGTGCCTCTTCTGGTATGTCTAATGGGATGGCCAGCTTCGGGATGCTCTAGAAAGCTTCGTCTATTACCTGTACCAGTTGTCGATTCTACAACACCACTTCGTCGTGCTGCAAGCTCGATTATTCCATATTGATTTTCTACTCACTGAGGACTTGCAGTGCGTGGCTCTCCCTAGCTTGCAGCTCTACATATCCCATTCTATAAAACATATAATGCCTCTCGTGGGAGTGTAGCCATATTGATACCAAGACCCTTTAGTGCACTGACCGTAGGCTTGTCGGCCTCATTTGTTGTCACTAGTGCCCCTTCTGGCAGCACTATGGTATTCGTCACCTGAGCATGAAACATTTGTTCTGTTGTCATTGTTTCAAATACGAGGCTAGTTGAAAGGGTTCCAGCTTGAGGAGGGCGCCCCTACAACTCCTGCAGCTTCAATCTGAGGGCCCCCAACACAATTTGGTTCTCCTGCATGAAATTTTGGAGAGCCTCGAAGGTTACATTGCACAGTGTCTTGCCAATGTCATGCAAATCACCCTCAGTTAGGGTGATTGGGTCAATGGAAAACTTTGATGCCTTGACCTTCTTACGTGACCCTGTCCGCTCGGTTGGGTACTGGTGCTTCAACTATGTTCGCGTAGTTTGTGGGTCTACGCCTTCTTCCTCTTCCTCTACTTCCTGCTCATGCGAAGGTGACATTTGGCCCTCGCGCGCCTTCACGACTATCTCTTGTGTGGCTACTGCTACTGCTATGGCCTTTTCCTGCTCAGTTGTTGTATGTGCAGCGTCCCGCGCCGCCCGCACTTGTGCTGTTGTTGCTTCCTTCCTTCTCTTTTTTGCCAACTGTGTGATGCACAACTTGGCCTTGTCTTTCTTCCTTTGTGCCACCAACTTATCCATCTTCGTGATGTCTGGAGCGTGCTACTCCAGTGACCATGTCTCTAGGATGTTAAAGATGACATCGTTTGTGGCTACAAAGGGTAGATTCCTCCATTGTTTGGTCAGGTCCTTACGTGCTCTGATGTAAATGCCATGGATGTTTGCTTTAAATTCTGCAAAACTCTGAAGGTTGTTATAGACAGTGGGTGGCAATCATGGCTTGTGGTTGATCCCTATTATAAGGTTCATCTCCATGAACACTCAGAATATTTTACTGTCGCGGATCCTAGTGGCACCCTTTGTGGCCCAGAGTGAAGCGTGCTTCGCAGCCTCCGACAAATCCCTGTCAATTATGGGGAATTGACTATCCTCCGATAATTCCCCTACCACAAGCATTGTGGACAACAAAAGCCATGCATAGTGGAACATTTTTCCCTATTCCTGAGCTTCACAGTAGTTCTCCAAAAAATCCTTGTAGAGGAACTTAGACCAGTTAAACTAGACCCCCTCCGCGCATTGCTCAGCCAGTGCTACCATCGGCGTGGGTACCTTGTCTATGCGACACTTGCACATAACCTTACTGGTCAGGTTTTGGGTTGCCACTTTCACTTCTTTGTCATTGATGCTGGATATGGCATAGCCCCTTTTCTTCTTTACCATCTTGTACTTCTTCTTCATGGCCTCCGCGATGGCCAAGTCACCACTCTTCCCCTCCGAGATTTCTGCGGGGTCCTCTCCTTTGCATGGAATCCATGAAATGAGGTGAATCAAGTCTGTCATGATGGGTATGGGCTCCTCCATCCACAAACACCCATCATGCACTAGGTAGAGCAATTGCCTGATGACGAAAATGGTTATTGGGGCGCGGTGGAAATGCGGCAACGAGAGCAGGTTAAGTAGTTTAGCCTTTTCCACTCCATGCAACCACTTTTGTGGCTCTAATTTTGTAACCACCACTACAGGGTTCTAATTGGGATTCATGAGGTGCAAGGTCTCAAGGTGAGGGAAATTCTTATGGTCAGCGAGGTCCTAATCTTCGAATTTTAAGCTTGGCACCTGTACCACGTGCATGCCCTAAAAAATAATGCTATCTGGAGGAGCAAGGTCTGGAGCGAGCTCTTGGTCTCGTCAAGGTCCTTGGGCACTTTAGCCTTCCCTTTCCGTGTGGGGGCATAGGTGGGAAACTTTGTTGGGGGGTGCACATTCTTAGTTTCCTCCTCCATGCTTTCGTCCTCATCTTCTATGATGATTAGGTCCTCCTTCTCTTCTTCTTCTTCATCGGTCTCTATAGTGATGGCTTTCCCCTTCTCCTCCATTGACAGCTTGGTGCACAATGGGTTTCGCGGGGACACACGTACGGGAACCATCGCTTGTTTGTCCTTCTTGGGTCTTGGCATATGCAGTGATTTCAGGATTTCTGCCACAATCCTGGCACGTTCCGGATCATCCCCCATAGTTAGGGCCTACACGACCTCTTCAGTAGTCATTTCAATTATCTCCATAATGTCCTCAGTTGTTTCCATTGTGTCCGTCCAGAAATATAGCACTCGCAAACTCAGGGGCTCAATCAATGCTCGACACTCAACAATCAGGGCTCTACTCAATGTCTCAATTCGCAAATGACCAAGTGTTGTTTGATGGGCAGCCCCTTGTAATTTATAACACTTTTTGAATCTGGATTTGACTGTTCCCCCCAAATCCAGTTCATTATTGCTCCCTTGGTAGCAGATTTTCCCAAATCTTGCCCATAAATCGCGTCTTAAATTCGTGTCGCCCACTCCATTTGGTCTCAAGTCAAGCATCCCATCATGAATAGTGACTTCAATGGTCACTTTTTGGCCAACCCACATGGTAGCGCAACCCTCCATGTGCGGTCGGGGACCTTGTGACTCTTTGCTTCTATGCCCAGCTCCAACATTGTGTAGCTCCAAGGAAGAATAGTTTATAGTCCCCCACTCCCTTTCGACTGCCTGGAGTGCTAAGACTGTACTTCCTTTGACTAGTCAGGTGGTCGCACCACCCGTGTAAAGTTTCATCCTGTCATTCATCATGTTTCCTGGAAAATACCCACCTTTTATTGTTACGATTGACATCACACACTTTACCATTTGCAACGCGCTACCCTGGTCAATTCGCTTAGTAATGTGCGGTCCAAGCCAAGGCATCAAACTGATCAATTCATAGAGATAGGCCTTAAAACTGTCATCATGATCATATGCATCCTGCCTTATCACCCTGGTCTTTTTGCCGAGAAAGTATTACTTTATCTCGTCCTCCAACTTGTTTACTTTTGCATTCACCAGAGCGCTTTTCTTCCTTAATTGTACCCTTTCTTCTTCAAGTTCTTGGAGTCTAAAATTTCCCTGTTGGATTTTTGCTTCCAAGGTTCCACGAACTGTCATGTATACTAGTGCTATCATGCGTGGTCTAAGCTTTCCAAGTACTATAGGGCTTACAGTGGTTGCTTCATACTCTAGTCTTGGTGGTGCCTGCGTGGTCAGGTTCTTGCATGTGGTCCTATAAGCCCATAGAACCGCTGGTATGCATAGGTCCTAGTCACATTGCATCACATTATGGACCTTGTTCAACACTTTGCGTACTTTGTTAAAATATTTTGCATGGATATTCTTCTGTGAACTTGGTATTTCCATACTTCATGGTCCCAACTGGAGGGGTTGTTCATGCCATTGCCTTGCCTGCACCTACTTATTGATCATGTCTCCTACCGCGAGGACAGTGTGCATTCATGCAGGCTTCACACCATATGCCTATATCCACTTGGATGGGTGGGTGCGCGGGCTGGTTCATCTGACAATTTTGTCCGTTAATCACATCAGAGGCTTCCCAAACTACATGTGCATCATTCTTCTGCATTCGGGCCAATCTTCAAAACTTCTCTAGTGCTTCCCCCACCATCTTGTAGGCGTAGCGTGTAGTACCCATTTCAGAGCGTCGAAGCATTGTTGTTCTGGTACTTCTCTTTCAAATTTGTTCAAGAAGTCATCCACCTCGCTTAACCCATCATACATAGGCAAATCTCTTATCTTTGTTGCAACGTAGCACAGTGACCTTGTCATCATGTTATAGTTGAGCATGGTTACCTTGTGTAACCGGTTTTTCCATCATTCTATCTCCTTGTCAGAATTGGATGTGCATGAGCTCTCACGCTCCCATGAGATTCGGTCATCTGCGTTTGGATTTACCCAGCCCTACTCCCACACGGTTATCTTGTAGATGCAGTCCAAGTCATCATCACTATCGTAGTTGCGCACTGGCTCCATGTAGTGCAATCCTTCTGCAGGGTCTAAAGGTGCCACTACGCATAGAGACTTTTTCTCAAATATCATCTTGCGCTTCTTTAGATTTATCACTCCATTCATGTTAGTGGCCCAATCTATTCCCAATAGCACGGGGTAGGGATTCCTGTCATCAACAATATCTATTACATCGAGGTCTACTAGCGCACTTGCTCCTTCAATATCTACCGTGATTCCCTGTAATATTCCCATAGGTAGGATCTTTTGTTGGTTCACCATTCACAGTTGGATAGGAGACCATTGCAATGCAGGCCTGCCCATGCGCTCCCATGTCTGTTTTGGTAGGACATTCACGTCTGACCCTAGATCCAAAATCACTTGGTCCATCTCATATTCCCCAATCTGCGTGGTCAATCTCATTTCCCTTCCTGTTCGTGTCATGTGTTTTACGAGCTTTCGGACTATGCACGGTTCTCCTAGTATGGTCCCAACGCATCTAGTTATAAGTTCTTGTAGCCCCTTTACAACCTTGTTGTCGCACAACAACTTCATGCATGTCTCCAAGAATGTAGTGAGCATTGATGGGTCCATTTCTGTCTCCAATATGTCTTTACTTCCTAAAGTGGAGGCATCAATGAAACTCCTCTTAGCTTTCATGAAGGTCTCCTTAGCGCGCTCCAAATCAAATTCTGGTTCCTTCGTTGGAGCCTTGCTAACCTAGGTACTTTCTTTAGGTTGCTTGCCTTTTTCATCCCTGTTGTAATTCTGCTTCGAAGCATGATATTTACATTATGGTCTTCCTCATGTGACTCAGACCTCATCGTTTGCAAGTTCTGAGTCGGGGGAGGTTGGAGTGCTCCTTTATCACCCAACCTTGTTATCATTGTGGGACAATCCTCCATTTCATGATCAAACAACGTACAATACAAGCATGATGGTTGCATTGGATTCGTACAATCGCGGGCATAATGTCATGGCCCTCGACAATTGTAACCTATCAGTTGCCCATGACATATTCCTAGTCCCCCTCCACCTCGGCCTCATCCGCGCCCCTAAAATCCAGTGCGCACCATTCCTATGTTTTGATCGAGGGCCCATTTTTCAGCCTGAACTTTATAGGTAGCAGTTCGATCCATCATCAGTTCATAACTTCTACAGGTGCACTCATCATGTCCTACTGACCTACATAAATTACAAAACAACTTTTGTGAGTTCTCTGTATACTTCTATAAGACATGGCAGTTATCTATAGCGTGCTTTCGTCCTATGTGACAAATTGCGCACCATAATGCAGGTGCCGCGCTTGGTCCTACTTGTGCCTCTAGTATTAGTGGCAGTGGCCCTCTTCCCATAAGTTAATTCGTGAACACCGGGCAGTGGTCCTTGTCGTGCCCCTGGCCCTTGCATTTTACGCACCATACCTCATCGCACATCTCTGGGCGGGTTGTCCTGTCTTGTTTGAAACTCTGCATCTCCAGGCACAAGTTTTTCAACTGCGCGTGAATATGTTGAACTCCTAGGTTAGGATATTGTATCGGAGTTTCGTGCAATATCATTGCGACTTCCAAAGCCTCAGCCTGAGTGGTTAGCGTTTGTTGCGCCAGCACGTCTCGTAGATGCGGTGTTAACGATGCTACAAACCATTCGTGGTGTTGCCCATCTGTTAATGTCATGTTCACTTCGCGAATTGTGAACTTCAGTCTTTGATCCAATTACCATGGGGTCTCGCCTGATACCATTGTGATTTCCTTGAATCCAATGATCGACTGTGCCTCTTACTTTGGCTTGCTAAATTATTTGTTTATCACAGCTTGGATATCCGCAATCCCCACATTTGGATGGTCATTGGAATGCTTAATGTACCAGGTTAGCACGCGATCCTACAAAGTGCTAACCAACGTTGCCTTCTTTATATTGTCATCCGTGACACCCTGTGCTTTCCATACAACTTTAACACAAACCAAAACTAGTCCGGATCTTCATTCCCTACTCCCTTGGGCGAAGACGAGGGCGACGACAGTGAAACTAGTGGGGGTGTGGGTGGGGGTGGTATGCATGGAATTCTCTACCTTATCAGATTAATCACACTTCTTGGGCAGACCTTCTCAAGCTCTTCTTCACCCCCTTACAGAGGTGAAATCAAGGGACTAGTTTCTAGTTCTGTGCTACTTTCGTTTATGTAGATTCTCCCACTCTACGTAGCCCCAAACATCAATTTATTTGCATAACCCGCTTTTCACAGAGTAGCATTTTAATCCAAGTGTTCAAACATTTAACGTACTTACCTCGCGGTCCCTTGAGGAAGCATCATTATGCCTCATTATAGCTAATTGAAGTATCTACCGTGAATTTGGTGATGAATCCTCCTATGATTCAATCAATCCAGTGATCGACAACACAGACGATATTATCTTCCAATGCTTCCAGTATTCACACCAATTATGGAGTCCACATAATAGGTTTGTCAACTTGACACCTTCCTTGGATATCTGCTAGCTTTGTGATCCACTCGTACAATTTAGTGGGGAAGGATGCAAAGAAAATTTCATGGACCTCCGTATACAAGTAGTAGTCTAACCACTCCTCCTTTGAAAGTTGCGGATTCCTGTTTTCCTGCCCTGCGAACTTGTGAGTCTTTCTGTCCAACCAATCTTCAATTCCTTTCTTTGTCAGATTCCAGTGATACGACATCAGACATCTCTGTGCAGATCCTGGTCCTGGCAACAAAACAATTTGTTGGCTTATTAAGGCTTGACCCAGGTTTGGATTTAATTAACCAAACAAATCCCTGTACTACTGGCCCTTTCGGCAATAGTTTGCAGAGTGTGGACTGAGGTCTCACTCGAAGTAGTATGGGAGGGTGCTAGAACTAGGTTTCCACACCCTTGAGATGTTTGAGAGGTTCGGCTGGTCTTCTGTTTATTCCTGCGCGCAGGTTGCTTCGTGCACTTCCTGTTCCTCACAGCCTGATACACTGCCTTCACGCAACCCTAACTAGGGGTTGTGTCGCGCTCTGCACTATTACCTGAGATCTTACTTATCTTCAGTACTAATTAATTACCTTCACCTACTTGATTGTCTTAAGTTATAACTAGTAATACAAAACATTCATATAGGTTCTAATAGTAAATAAACAATATACTTGCAAATTGTTGGGTTGTGTTATATTCTTTCCACGACTAACCTACGTAGTGAACCGGGGGTTAGAGGGGGGGCGAAGCCCCCCCTTCGTTGTGCCGATTGTGCAGTGGGGGGGCGGCAGCCCCCCCTGT
>APFE030449711.1:112904-124290 GCA_000404065.3 Pinus taeda | reverse complement strand
GTTTTAATTAATTAACCGCACCTTCGAAATGAAAGACCTTTTCCGATGATCTTATGCTTCCACATGTCGGGGGGGGTTTATTTGTCTGATGAGGGTAAGCCAATTTCCACTGATTTCACTCCCATTGTCCCTGTTGAGGTTTTGCGGAAATTTCATAATTTCAATGGCCTCTCTGATTTTTCTTTTGTGATAGTTGTCCTCTCTTGCAATCACCTTGGCGTCTTCTAAGCACATATGATGCTTGGTCTTGGACGAGTGCTCTGCGAGGGCTGATTTATGGGATCTCTCATTCTTAATGTCAGCTGCGTGCTCTTTTAGTCTTATTTTCAGAGATCTTCCTGTTTCCCCAATATAACTCTTGCCACATGAGCAATCAATCTTGTACACTCCTTTGAGTTGTTAACGATCAATTTTATCCTTAATCGACCTCATCATCTGTCTTATCGTTCCACACGTTGTAAATTGGGTGTCTATGTTCTTCTTTTTTAAAATTTTTGCAATCTTATCGGTAGTCCCTTGGATGAATGGAAGGTAAACTTTCCCTTGATTCTCTTTCTAGTCTCCAAGGGGACGCTTAGAGAGGGCCCTGTCGTGAGCCCTTCTTATAGCTCTCTTGATACTCCACTCCTTGTATCCAATGTTTTTGAAGACAACGGTTAAGTGTTCGATCTCATCCTTTAGGTGATCACGGTCAGAAATTCTGAAAGCCCTAACAGCTAGGGTGTTCAAGACGCTAGATTTCTGGGAGGGATGATGGTAAGAGTCAGCATGAAGATAGCTATCAGTGTGAGTTTTCTTTCTATAGACCTGGTGACCCAACATACCATCCTCCTTTCTATTGATCATAACGTCTAGAAATGGGATCCTACCATTCTCTTCCAACTCCATAGTAAATTTGATTTCAGAGGATATAGAGTTAAGATGATTGAAGAACCTTTCAAGCTTTGCCTTACCATGAGTCCAATTTACGTTGGTGTCATCGACAAATCTTTTCCACCATGCCGGCTTCAAGTGGAATGAGTCAAGGGCTTTCCTCTCAAAGTACTCCATGTATCGGTTGGCAACAATAGGTGAGAGCGGGGAACCCATGGCGACCCCAGAAATTTGTTCATAGTAGTGATCTTGGAAACTGAAAAAAGTGGACCGAAGACAGATTTCTGCCAACCTTGCTGTTTGCGGATCGGTATTCAACCTTATAACCTGGACAGCTTCATCAAGTGGAATCTTCGTAAACAAGGATACGACATCAAAGCTTACTAGAATATCATCTTTATCCACCCTTCTATCCTTGATAAGCTCTACAAAATTAGTTGAGTCTTTTATAAAAGAGTCCGTGTTACCAACGAGGGGCTTCAGAAGTTTAGCTACATATTTAGCTAATTCATAGGTAGGGGAACCAATGGTGTTAACAATTGGTCTAAGAGGGACCCCTTCCTTATGGATCTTCGGTAAACCATAGATTCTGGGAATGACCTCACAGGAAGGAATCAACTTCTTTTTTATTTTATCCTCTAGGTTGGTTTCCATGATGGCCTTTTTGACTTGTCTTATCACCTTAGGAATAGGGTTGGAGTTGACCCTTCTATAACTTCCACAACTCAAATGTTCATTCATTTTTTGAATGTAATCCTCTTTGTTTAACACCACGGTTGCTCCACCTTTATCAGCTTTAAGAACAACTATTTTATCATTATTCCTGAGAGATCTTAGGGCCTCACGTCCTTCCTTATTCAGGTTACTCTTCGGGCGTTTAGATTTTAACATGGCTATGGAACATTCCTGTCTCAGTATCTCCCTGTCGTTTGATGAAAGCCCTTGGGTCCCATTCTCAATGTTGCAAATAATGCTTTCAAAGGGAATATTCTTCGGGGAGACTGCAAATCCCAGTCCTTTGCTCAGAATTTTGATTTCTTCAGGATTAAGAATTGTGGATGAGAGGTTCACAACCCTCTTGTCATGCTTGCTTGGAATACTAGGGTTATTATCATTATTAATAATTCCATGGTTTGTGGGTAGCCTAGTTGGAGCCACTACTGCTGGAGGGACAACGTAGGGTTCCATGCTATTGTTACCTGTTTCCATTGATGAATCTGCGCTGGGATCCATGCTCCAATTGTCTTCACCCAAAGATTGACCAAACAACAAATTTACCCATTTTCTACCCAATTTTATGTCACAATTCTCTGAATCTGCGCTGTTTTTACCCATTTTCATTGATGAATCTACGCTGTTGGGATTGCTCAAATCGTAATTAATTCTTAGCCCATTTTAATGTCCCTCTCTTCCAAATCTTCAGTGGAAACCATACCCACGTTGCTAGTGTTAAAGCCTGATGTATCCAAGCTTACGCTGCTGGGCTTCATCCATGAATCTGCGTTGGAACCCATTGATGAATCTGAGTTAAGGCAGGCCATACCTACGCTGCTGGTGGAAACCATACCCATGTTGCTGGTGGAAGCCATACCCACATTGCTGGTGGAAGCCATACCCACGTTGCTGGTGGAAACCATACCTACATTGGAACCAAGAGCTGAATCTGCGTTGAGGAAAACCATACCCACGTTGCTGGTGGAAGCCATACCTATGTTGCTGGAGGAAACCCTACCCACGTTGCTAGTGGAAAGCATACCCACGTTGCTGGTGTTCTTTGGTGTTTTTACGCTGCTCATAACCTCAGAACCTGTTTCACTACTTATTTTAATGTCACAACTTATACCAACGCTGTTGCTGCACTTCATACCTACGCTGTTCATAACCTTGCAACAAGATTCGATGTATTCTTTGTTATTTACGCTGTTCATGACTTCAGAACCCGTTTCACTACTCTTTTTAATGTCACAACTCGTTTTACTGAACCTATCCACAACAACATACAAATAGTCATGACCTTTCCTAGATTTAGGCAGTCCTCCAACAAATTCCATGGAAAAACTTTCCCAAGGATGAGAAGGAACTGGTAGTGGAGTGTACAAGCCTAGTTTTCTATTGCTGGGCTTGCTTTTAGCACACATGATACACCCTCTTACATATCTAGAAACTGTCTCATTCATTTTTGGCCAATAACAAAATCTTTGCAGCTATGCAACCGTTTTACTTACACCAAAGTGACCTGATATTAGAGAAGTGTGTGCTTCCCGAATTATCTTTACTCTTTCAGTTTGTGGAATGCATAGCTTCCCACAATGATACAAGAGTTGGTCCTTAATGTGATAATCCAATTCTTCTACTCGTTTTCTTTACTTAAAGTTGCATATACATCTCTAAAATCTATATCTTGAGCATATTGTTCAATGTAGCTTGCATGCAGTACCGAATTATGCTTAAGTATAGTGGATGCATTTATAATAGGTCTAGATAACATATCTACAACTTTATTGTGTATGCCCTTTTTATATCTGGTGACTAAATGAAACTGTTGTAGAAAACCCATCCATCTGTAGTGTCTTGATTGCTGCAACTTAGTTTGGGAGTGTAGATATTGAAGTGGTTGATGATCAGTACGTATAACTATATCCTTGCCCATTAAGTAATGTTTCCACTTTTTCACTCTATTCTAATGCAAACAATTCTTTATCATAGGTGGGATAGTTAACTACTACAGAATTAAATGGCTTAGAATGATAACATATGGGTTTATCGTGTTGTATCAACACTTCTCCCATGGCATAGTCACTAGCATCCGTTTGGATCTCAAATGGTCTTTGAAGACCAGGCAATGCTAGTACTGGTGTTGTACTAATATTTTCTTTCAAGGTGTCGAAGGCTTTCTGTTGTTTGCCTCCCCACTAAAACACCTTGTTCAATCCTGTTAAAGCATGTAAGGGAGCTACAATTAGGGAAAAGTTAGAAATGAACTTTCTCCAATATTGTGCTACTCCTAAGAAGCTTCTAACTTCTGTAGCAGATTTGGGTTTAGGCCAGTTTACAATGACTGCCACCTTAGAGTGATCTATCTTCAATTCACCACCCCCTACTATATGTCCCAAATAATTCAAAGATGTTTTGCCGAATTCACATTTTAAGAGTTTAACATAAATTTTTTCTCTTTTTAAAACATCTAGTGTCTGGTTAACATGCTTTAAATGTTCCTCCCATGTTTTGCTAAATATAAGAATGTCATCTAGATATACAATAACAAAATCATCAAGAAAAGGTCTGAGTACATCATTCATTATTCTGATGAAAGTAGCAGGGGCATTAGTTAAGCCAAAAGGCATAACCAGCCACTCATAAAATCCCTGCTTTGTTTTGAAAGCAGTCTTCCATGCATCTTGTTTTGCAACTCTGACCTGATGATATCCACTATGCAAGTGTAACTTGGAAAAATAAACAAATTCTTTCAATTGATCTAATAGATCATCTATGCGAGGAAGGTGATAATGATTTTTTATTGTTATCTTATTCAGTGCTTGGTAATCAATGCACATTCTCCACGAGCCATATTTCTTTCTTACCAAAACGATTGGAGACCCACATGGTGATGTGCTAGGTCTGATTAATCCCTTCTCGAGCAACCCCTGCACCTGCTTCTTGATTTCCGCATTCTCTAAAGCGGACAACCTGTACATTTCGATGTTAGGCAATGGAGCATCTTATTGAAAATTAATATCATGCACTATTTCCTTTTTGGGTGGCAGAACTTTAGGTTCTTGAAACAAGATATCATATTCTGAAACAACTTTGTCTAAATTAGCTTGTTGTTTAGCATCACAACCCTCAAATAAATTGGTTTTATCAGGTTTATTTTCCTTTACAACCATCAGCAAAAATTGTTTGCATGAATTTACCATTCGTTTCATCTACCCTGAGTTTATGAGAGTGTAGTTATTCTTGAGCTTATGAGCCCTTACAAAGTATTCGATTCCATCTTTAACAAGTAGATACTTGTTCTTAGCTCTATAGAAAATAGCTTTTCTATCATACAAGTAAGGACTTCCTAAAACAATTCCACATATATCCAAGAACTATATCTAACTCAACCTCATCTACAAATGTTGACACTTAAGTTTACATTGTCTAGCCACTTGTAGTTGTGCTTTATCACTTAACCAACCTAATGGGTATGGTTTCTTATGAGGTGTATTCAGTAGTCCCAACTTCTTTACAATTGCTTCAGAAAATAAATTTACTTGTGAGCCACTATCAAACAAAGTATCAATCCTTTGATTTTTGGAAATAAATCGAATATGGAAAAGCTCATGTCTCTTTCTCTCATTTTCTTCATAATTAATAGATTGTGCAGAATTACTAGTAGATGCTTCGGAATTTTTACCTTTTATACCTGTGGCTGCAATGGTTGTTTCATCTCCTGAGTTCGACCCCAAATCTTTCTGAATAGCTGCAACAACCTTCTTCTTCTTGCCCTCAAACTTCTTAGGTCTTAGCTTTGGATGAAAAATCCAATAGTGCTCATCATCATGCCCATCCTTCTTACAGTGAGTGCATGAAGACTTGCTTTTATGTACAATGTTGGCCTTCCTCTCTTTCCATTTCTATTTTCTTTTCTCCTTATTCTTGCTTGCAATGGACTTGGATGATCCTCCAACTTCTGGGTTCCCATTCTTTCCTCTAGCTTCTAGATGTGTAGCTTGAACAGATACCTCATCTATACTAGTGGGATTAAACATGAGGATAGTGTGCCTCATGTATCTATGTAGACCACCTATGTACTTCAACAGAGTCTCAGGTGAGTCTAATGAAATTCCTAGAATCAAAGCTCTTTTCCTAAATTCTTGGCTATAACCTTGTACACTTTGACCTTTCAATTGGCGAAGAGTTTGCCAACTCATCATGGCTTGCTGCATGTAAGCTAGTGGATAGAATTGCTTTTTGATTGCAGAAACAAATTCACTCCATATAGAAAGAATATTACCATGTTTCTTCATGTCAGCTTGTGTCCTGCCTTCCCACCATACCAAGGTAGTGCCTCTGAGGTGTAGGATGGCCAGCTGAATCTTACTCTTGTCTGAGTCGATACTCTGCACTCTGCAATAAACATCCATTTGTCTGATCCAATTATCCAGCTTCTCTGCATTCAACTCTCCATCATATATTGGTAAATCAAATTTAACATCTAATTTAATCAAAGATGTTTTCTTTCTATGTTCAGGGCTATTAGGAGGTGTGAGAAAGTTTTCTTCTTTCCCTTTGCCTTTTGAGTGGTCATGGAGGAGAGATTCTTCTTCTCCTTTTGCTTTAGAGTGTGATGAATCTTCATCTTTACCTTTCTTAAACTACTTGTACATTTCCTCTACCATGGACCTCATGGCCAGGAAACTATCTATGAATTGGGGGTCTGGTCCCAAGGGAATTTCTTCTGACATTTTCTTCTTAGGACAGACTCTTCCAATTTCTAGGTTAGTCTCAACCAACTCTCCTTCTCCTAATTTAAGCTTTGATCCAGTTAGCATTCAACAACAAAATCCAGCACAAGCTTGTCTAACCTTAACAACCTAGGAGCTCTGATACCACTTGATCTGAAATCACTCATGAATGATCTCAGTTAATTAATGAAGGTATTACATACTTATGTGCTAGGGGATGTCTATGTTATTTTATGCAATGGATCGATAAGATTTACACAGACACTGAAACAGTAAGAGAACACAATAAGCAAACACATAAACACAACAAATTTAATAAGGATTTCACCCAATCCTCCTGGGCTACATCTCCTGGTCCATCCTTCAGTGGTGGCCTTTCTATTATGTCTTAAAGAGTAGAGTTTTACAAAAGTGAGCTCAAATTGAGTCCTACTTAGCAAATAATGATCAGTAGGGTTGTACTTGGATCCCCCAAGTCTTTAGAGTACACAGACTCCCCTTACTGAATCTCGACCTCAATTGGTCTTAGTGGTATGAGTCCAATTTGGCACTCAATACCTGACAGGTATACACAGAGGAGTTGCTTGAACCTCTCAAGCCTTCTCTGGAGTTCACAGACTCTCGGACTCTCTCTCTGTCTCTGTCTGTCAATGCTGCCTTCGATCTATAGGTCAGCTCAGCTTCTCTGCTCTCTATAATTTTTTTGCTTCTCTCTCTCTTTACTCTCTTTTACTGTTTTTCTCCTCCTCTTGCTTTCTCTGTCTGCTCATGGCTTAAAGCCAATCTACTTCCTAACTATTTGTTTCCACTTCCAGGCTCTCTGGATCTCCTACCTCTATCCACTAGAATTCCCTTTCTTTGCGTCATCATCACTATAATGATTCCTAGAGAGGTGGCCACCTGTTTCCCCATGAACTGGGCATCAGTTCTCTTTGAACGGTCGTTATTTCCATTGCTCCAAGATTTCTCATGAAACTATTCTCTCTGCCAACTCATCGGTCATGCCGGATCTCAAATCTTATTTGCCTCAGCCTATTTCCTTGTCGAATCAGGTCATCCATCAGATTGCTTCTCTTCCATTGACCTGGGGCCTCCAAATCCTACGGTCTCTGTCCATATCGCGTGGGTAAGTAGCATGCCCTTTACCCGTGCGATGAGAGCGGTTTTCTCTCTCATCTGCTGGACGCCTGTCACCCCTTGTATGGAATTGCGCGAGACTTGGCCAAACCCGCTTACCGTTTGAGGGCCTTCCAATTTCCTGTCGATTTTAGCACGGGGCCCGCCTTCTGTCGGAATCGGCAATTTCCGTGCAGTTCTCTGCTTTTCCTCGTGACCAAGTGCTCGGGGCTTTCCTTCACTAAGGGGGACACCATGCGATATGCGATTAGCACTTTAGCACTAATCGCATAAAGCGCTAATCACATATCAGAAACTGCCTCTGTTTTTGGATCTGACTTCCCGTTTTGCTAGTTTGTGCCAGCACGCAGTTACCATGGGCCAACGATCTGCGTGCTTGATTGAGGGTCCTCATTGCTCTGTGCTGACCACAAATTGCCATTGTTCAGAGGTTATTTCTGATAAGCTCAACATCCATAGCACTTTGAAACTTTGGTATGAGTTTTACAGAGTTTAGGAAACTATAAGGGTGTTTAAGGATCCAATTCAAATCACATGATGTAAAGAATTCAGTTGTGACTTCCAATATGAAGATGGTTAGAGTGATGTTATTCCAAGTCTATTGAAGATGAGTTTGTAACTTTTCTACTATGATAGGAGATGACGACCTATTCAGTGTAAGAGGGAGATGACTAAATATTGTAAGATTGAAAGTGTGGCATGAGCTTGATGAAATCGTTGCTAAGGTTGTGGCATGATGGACTGTGAGTCCATGGAAACTTGCTTGATGAAAAAGAAAAATGAAGAAGTTGTGAAACTCTGTTGTTGACTTGGTTGATTCTCTTATTGGCTCGTTGAACCACTTGATGCATGGAATTGTTGACTCTATTTGGACCAGATGTACTAAAGAAATAAAGTAAATTTTTGGGTCTGTGTTGGTTTTAATGACATAGATGTTTCTATTGCATATTATGATGATTGTTTCTATGATAAGCCAAGATTGAAGCTGAATAAATGGCTCGATGTTCAGCCTATCATTGTCTGTTGGATTTGACCATGATATACTTTTATATTGTTGAGTAGGTTGTTGATGTTTTCTTCTATAAGAATCCATATGTTTTCTACTAGACTCGACCATGGTTGTTGATGTTTGGTTTCGTGAGAAGCCCTTGCTGAAGTTAAATGAATAGATAGATGTTGTTTCCTGCTAAAATGTTTAATCAAGTGATGAAATCCACCATGGCTACTTTTCTGCTATTGAGAAGGTTTTTGATGTTTATGTGAGAAGTCTGCAATGGCTGAGAATCCTTTGGAGAGGGAGAATTTATTGATAATATCATGAATCTTCCTTAGGTTTTGGCTATGAGACCTATGGATTGGATAGGAAGATTGTCACTCCATTAGGTTTGTTGACCAACAGACCAGTGAGTCTAGTCAGAGAGATTGGTTTTAAGACATGAACTAATCCCTTAGGTTTTTATCGAGAGACCAATTTGGTCGGGGACACTGATTTTGTCATCTCTCCCTTAGGTGTTGACCATGAGACCTATGGTTTGGTTGCGGAGATTGATCTTCAGTTCCCTTCCTTACGTTATGGCTGGGAGACCTATGGTTTGGTAGGGAAGGATGAGTTCTCTCCCTTAGGTCGTGGACCGAGAGACTTTATATTCAGGGATTAACATATGGATTCCTCCCTTAATTTCTGGGTCAGGAGACCTTGTTTGTGGTCAGGGAGATGTACCATGTGCATACGATTGATTTGGCCTCATTGATTGAGCCCACTAGTTAGTAGGACATTGACTTGGATGCCATAGGATTGTGGATTTTGGGATGTGTTGGATGCTATGTATATTTCCTTATGATGGGACTTGTGATCTCTCCCTTAGGTTGTGGTTGTGATAGCTATGGTTTGGTCAGGGAGATTGATCTTGAGAGAGATAATGAAAAGTACCTACCTATATATGAGGGAGTGTTGGAAATATGGTAGCCATGATCGATATTTTTATCATGAAAAGAAAAAAATTGAATTTGAATTTTACCTCCTATAATTGATAAATTCAACCTCCTATTATTAAAGTCAGTTGAGCTCCTTGGAGGCACCCATTCAACCTCCTTTGCAGTCTATATAAAGGATACCATCTCTTCTCATTTAGTACATCAATCTATCTCATGATGAGCTCTATCTTGGCAAAGGAAGAAAGAAACGGGATTCGAAAATCACTGGAGCCTTCGCACTTATAGATACTCTTGTTTCTAGTTAGCTGTTATGTTTTTTATTTTTCTGGATGTATTGATGAATTGGATTCTCTGCCTCATAAGGAAAGACTTTTTGGGGTTTTTCTCTGGCCTTAGGCCTAATTTATGTGTCTCTTGTCTCATTGTCTCATGGTTATTTTTATACTGCTCTTTTATTTTTAATGGTTGAAATTTTCTTATGTATAACTACTTACTTATATTGGATGAATTCTAACTGAAATTAATGTTAATTGATCATTAGAAGTAGTTATCTATCAAAGAAAATTAGTTTTAGCTTGTTTCCTAGAAAATTAAACAATATCATATTCCTAATAGTTAAAGATCACCATATGACAGAATAGGTCTTGCTTATATGGGCAAGATTTTAGATAGAGAAGATGCAAGCCTTAGGTCACTAGAAAATAAGATTGAGGAAAATCCTAAAAGTCATGCTAATACTCTTCAAAGTCCCAACCATATTAGAATCAAGGGAAGAAATTAGGATGAGTTTGGAAGAGCTACTACACTTAGAAGTGTTATGGGAAAATCCCCTAAGGATAGTGTTATGAAACCAACTCACAAAAAGATAGAAAAGATAGTTGAACGCCTTAGAATTCAGCCTCTTCGAGGGGGAAACCTCCTTTACATTACACAATTGAACAATTCTTGGATGATACAAATGAAAAGACCTCCTTCTATATATAGGAGTCTAAGGGGTCATAATATAATCAGAGCCGAGATAACAATAATAATGTAAGGGCACAATAATAACAATAGTGGGTTCTATGGTGCACAATATTAACAATATTGGCATACATGGGTACATTCAATATAATAATGGGGTGTACTAATAACAATAAGGGATACACTAGTAATATAGGGGTAAACATGCCCCTCTCCTTCAAAATGTGTTGTCCTCAACGCTTGAGTAGTTCTTGATGCTTCTGTATAAAATTCTTGTCCTCCAATGTGGAATCTTCAGTGGGTAAGTTCTTCCACTTGATGAGATACTCTGAAATTGATAAATTTAGTAGCTGTCGGGTTCTTGTTTCTATGACTACTCCAAGTTCCAATATGATTTTTCCTTCCTCTTCAATTTCTGGCAATATTATTTGAATTGGGATCCTTTGCAACTTTTGAATAAGTGGCCATACTTCTTCGTCCTTCTTCCATTCAACGCTTGCTTCGTTTATCCAATCTAGTTGGATAATAGAAATAGCACAAAACAATGCTTCCACATCCTCATCCTTTCTTGAGAGTGCATATGTAACAAAATTTTGCTTCCATTTTCTATAGATGATGTCAAAGTCATAACCCAACATATTTGTGACACATTTTTTCTGTTCTTCTAAAGATAATAGTTGTTCTAAAAAGTATTTAAGACTATCAAGATTCATTTTTACCTTGAAGTGTCTTCCCATTCGGTAAGGTCGCCATTTCTTAAGTGCATGTAGTATTGCCAACATTTCCTTCTCATAACTAGCTTGATTGAGATGTAGCAATAGAAATACCCAATCACCTACATCAAAACATTTTTCACTACGATGTTGATCTACCTGTTGTTTTGTTTAATTTTGCACCGAAGTGGCATTACCCTTTAAACGTTGGAGAACTTGTTGTTGATGCTCGATGTGATCTTTCACTACTTGAACCTTTTTCTTCTTGATATGTCCTTCTATCTCTAGAGTTTGAGGAGTGGTAATTTCTTCCAA
>APFE030449711.1:101163-112803 GCA_000404065.3 Pinus taeda | reverse complement strand
GTGAGGGGTAGACTTCCTTGTTTCCATAATTTTACTTTCCACTATGTCACAAAGCCCTTTTACTCTTTCTAATTGTTGTGGTGTTGTTCTAAAGAAGGTGTTGCTCTTTGTATCCTCATAATGTGTTATCATTTCCTCCGTGAGAATTGACCACGTAAAAAGTTGTTTACGAGAACAAAGCCCTTTATACCATAAAAATTGATCAGGTTCTAAATATGAAGATGCAACACATACCTTTTGTAATAGTGGTACACCATGTAGATCAAAATATTGCTCCATCTGAAGTGTCCAATTTACCGGATCCTTGCCATCAAACTTCCTCATATCGCCTTTTCTTGATTTTAGGAGCTTGATCTTGAAATGAATATAAATATGTAATTTCTGTTCTTCCAGTTTTGAAATTGCCATCTGTAGTAGCCCTTTGTGTCCTCTTACCAATGCCACCAGTGTGATCGAATTTAGATCCTCCAAGAAAGATTTATGCACAATCTCCCAAGATAACCTGATTATATACCTTTTAAGAAGAAAGAACTTGTATGAAGTGCAATGTGTCACTATTTTAACCTTTGAGTCTAAAAAATATACACAGGAAACCACAGTCTGTCCTCTTTCTGTAACTTCTTACTAAATTGCAATCTAATGCTCAAAACAAAATTTATGATGATTTTCCCAAGGTCACCTGTTTGGAATGTAATTCAGGAGTCTGCAAAAAGACCAACTTCCTCAGATAATATCTCTGAAAATATAGCACGAAAAGATCTAAAATTTGGACCCGAGGTTCAGCGCAATTTTTTCTCAAATGGGTTTTTTTGTTCGCTTCTGAAACATCGCAGAAAAAGAGTTATAGTGAAAATTCCACGATGACCTATTTGGAGTAGCAAAACCCTAGAATCCAAAGCTCTGATACCAAATGTTATGAAACCAACTCACAAAAAGATAGAAAAGATAGTTTAACACCTTAGAATTTAGCCTCTTTGAGGGGGCAACCTCCTGTACATTACACAATTGAACAATTCTTGGATGATACAAATGAAAAGACATCCTTTCTATATATAGGATTCTAAGGGGTCATAATATAGTTAGAGCCAACATAACAATAATAATGTAAGGGCACAATAATAACAATAGTGGGCTTCTATGGGGCACAATAGTAACAATATGGGCACTACATGGGTACATAAATATAATAAGGGGGTTGTACTAATAACAATAAGGGGTTACACTAGTAGTATAGGGGCCTAACAGATAGGGTTTAAATCCCCAACAGAGCAGAAACAAAAAATCAACAAAGAACACTCAAATCATCACATAACTTGCATAAAATTGACAAAAGAGGGATTGAGGACTCACAAATGCATCTTACATTTGATGTTTATCCCCAGTATCCAAACCCTCATTCTTACTCTAGATATATGGACCTACAATACCAACCAAAAAACACATAGCTGAACAACACATTCCAAAGCAACAAGTATATATGATAGATTAGTCCATAAACAATTCCATTATATATTCACAACATGAGAAATAACAATATATATGGGACAAAATATGAGTTTATGTTTGTCGATTAATTTAATTGTGAGTTAAATTACTTATCTTTAATTTATCAATCTAGGTCTATACACTTGTGAAGCACACTTGCACAATTTATGCTAGGAAATTGAATTTCACTTTCAAAGGGAAATCTAGCCTATTGAAAGAAATTGGGAGACTGAAATAAAATCCTAATCATGAAATGATATCCAAAATGAGCACACACACTTTATTATCTTATGAAAGAGAAAAGACAAGGAAATAAGAATTGGTCTACGGAAAGCAATAAATTCTAAGCTAGAAAGCAATGAAATTTTACTCTATTTGAAATGAAAGTATAATTTTACTCTATGAATAATAAATGCAATCATATTCTATGAAACTAATTCTATGCTATTAAAGACAACTAGATTGTTATACTATAAAAGTAATCAACTTCTTATGCTAGATTCTATTTCAATGAAATATTTTAAAGTTCCTATCTTAAACCTATATTATGAAAGCTTTTAAAATATGCTCTTAAGTCTACTCTGTGAAAAACTTCTTAAATTCTATTCTAATGAACATGAAGGTAGATTTATTCTATGGAAGTCGTAAGATCTATTCTATGAATTGAAAACTTTGTTCTTAGATGAAATTAAACTCTATTCTAATAAAAGTAAAGACATTATTCTAAGAGAAAATGATTAAATTCTATTCTAAGAAATTGAATTGAAATATCATTTATCTATGATATTGAAATAATGAATTGACCAATGTGTGTTATCTATAAATCTGAGACTAATTGAGTGCAGAGATAAAAGACTAAAAGCAAGAAACAAGTAGTAAATGTTTTTTTTTCTTTTATAGGTTTATTTAAGCACTTGTATCTTTAGAAAAAAATGAATGAAATGAGAAAAACATAGTGTGTAATAAATCAAAGAAAAATAAAGCATTTAAATAGAAGACTTGGAAGAAACTTTGCAGAGAAATGAGCATAAAGAAACTAGTTTATCTTGCATAAATGAAACATAAACAAAATTAAGATACACTCTACTCAATAGGGGGGCCCCTTGTGGTGCACGAGAGAGATAAAACTCAAGAAATGAACTGGTCAAACACTAATTTATATCATGAATCCATAACCATATAAAAGGATTATATTCACTCAATAGTGTGTGAACTTCAATAGTATTCAAAAGTATTGAAATCATCCAAACATACTAAGAAACCTTCAACATTATGGTTCACTGAGTGAAGCATTTTATAACATTTTAAAATAACTACTATGAGAAATTGATTGCTAAAAGATAGTTATACAGATCGACATCTCAAACTTCTAATTCTATTAATACTCTTATTCACATGATTCACTATCAAGGAAGTGAATCACATGAGAAACAAATCACCGTCCTTCAAATTCTTCCTGATTTCGCTCACTTGATAAGGAATCAACATCTCTAATACTCTGTTCTGATGCCTGGTGTATTTCAAATGTGCCATGTCATTTTTGATAGTAAGTTTGACTTTGAGATTGTGGTCAACTAGGATTCTTATGCTTGCTTCCAATAGGTGGAAATCCATGTCGGAAACATTTGGCATCTTCCCATGTTCTTTGGTTGATGTATCTCCCATGGGATCTATTTGAACCTTGGATTCAGCTGCAAAATGTTAGTGAGGCTGTGGAATGTGTCAAATTTTGTAACTCATGCAAATTAAATCAAATTTACAAAGCAAAATGTATAGAATTGAGAGAATATTGGTCCTTTACCTTATTTATTATTTATGGAGCTTTTATAGCTTTTTATTTCAAATAGTGGTGTGATGATGTAATGATAAGTGGAAAATGAGTGAAAGAGAAGGTAACAAACTGTCAAAGATATGTAATTCTTGTGGCCCAACATTCCCCCGTGCTTAGGGTTTTGCATGTCCACATGCACTTGTTGGTAGAAAAACTTAAAAATTAGTAGCAATGAACTTTAAAGAACTATTTCAAAGGCTTGGATCAAGATTTCCAAATTCCTCCAAAATCCCTTCTTCTACATGGAAATTGCCCATCTAGCTTTCTTCATCAACATTTTGGCCTTTAATCCTTTAACTCTTTGTTGGAGGAACTTGTTAGCCTCCTTGCATTTTAAATTCTTTAGATACCAATGGTATATGTGTTTAAGGATTTTGTCATTTTGTTCTTTCAGGAATTGATTTTCTCCCATCACTTGATTTTCCAGTTGTTGAAGTTTAGCTATCTCCTCCTTTAATGTTCTAATAATTTCATGCTCCATATGAAAATGAATGTTATCATATTTTTGTTGGTGCCCATTTTTGTCCCCAATTTTCTTCCTCTCATCCCTATTTTCACCATCTTTTGCCTATGAAAGTACTCCTAATACCTACCCTATCACCTAGATCACTCCTTAAACCCCACTAGTACATGACTAAGAGGTAAATGCACTTAACTGACATCGTTTTTCTATTTGTGATTGAATTTAAGTGAATTAATGAGTCATGCCCTTATATGATAACTATTTATTCATGGGTCCAGATGGAAGCCTAGTGGCAGGATTGGCAGGTTAGCATGAATGGGAAGATACCTTGTCATCGACATCGATCTCAGCTTTCACATTCGAACAACTGATCCTTGACCAAGTTCGAGACAATCTGGCCAAGTGGACTCCTTCTTCTTGTTTTGACCATCGAAGTTTACACAACGATCTGTAAGGACAAGCATGATGCTTCTAGGATCGATTTGTTATGTTAAGTATGATAATTCCAAGGTTGAAGATCCTCCACATCAGAATCAAAGCAGACTACTCTCATAATATCAATCAGTTACCGTAGAAGGAAGCAGTTTGTTCTAAGTAGAGTCAATATAATTTGGAGTAGATCGAGCAGTGCTTAGATTAGTTTAGAGTTTATAGTTGCTAAGGTTTCCATATTTAGTTAAATTGTTATTTTTACATTCACACAGTTGCCTTTAAAGGTCGTTGTAATGCAATGACAATGCTAGTGGAGTTAGCTGGTTAAGAGTTAGAAATGTTGTTGTCATTAGTAATATACAATATGGTTTATGTAACTCAGTTCCCAAACTCTGTTTTGAAGTTATACATGACCATTTTCAAGTTGTGAACCAAAGAGTTTTTATCATGGTTGATTGCGAGTTATGTCTCTGATGTTTTAAATCCTTATTTCACTGTAGTAAGCTAGCTTAATCCAAGCATGGGAGGGCCCACCACCTCTCGAAATGAGCTTCATTAACATATAGGATACCTAGGTGTATGGGTGTGATTTCATAGTCTAAATTCTATTGCATTATAGTTATTGGTGTATGATTTCATAATATGTGTGGTTCGTGCCTTATAGATTAAATGATTTAAGGGTTTCTTTCTTGTGTTGAAAATCTCTGATTCATTTTATAACCTGAGCTCATACTTTGATGCAGAGCCATGCTCTGTTCCTCCACTTAAGTCTCATTTATTCATATTTATAATTGGAGCATTCACAATATAGGAATATAACGATTTCTGAGTTTTGATGTATGGTGTGGATTTGAATATGAGACTTTTGTATGCATTCAAGTGAATGATTTATTGTTTGAAAGGTTTTGATTGTAATTGCAAATGAATTTGTCCTTGGTAGAAATAGGTGTTGTGTTCTTCATTTTTTCAATTTGAATTGTGCGATTTATTTCAGTATTATGATTGTTTAATTCAAGTTGTATGATTGATTTTAGGCATTATGATTTAGTTCAAGCAACGTGATTTAATTTAAAGCATTTCATTCGGGGAATCAATTTGAGTCATTAAATTATCATAGGATAATTTAGATTTATTTTCGCATGATAGAATAAGTTTGATTCCCATTCCAAGTATAGTAGCATAGAGATTGATTTCATAGTAGTGTGAACGCAATTCAATTTTGTTTATAAACTCAGATAATTTAGCTATTAATTTATTTTCCTTTAAGCACCAATAGATCAGTTCAAGTTGATTTCAAAATCAGTCTTTGTAGTAGTATGGTTTGAATGTATTTTATTTCTGAACAGAATAGCCTAGTTTGATAGTTCAGGGTTTGATTATGGTTTTGTTTTTCAAGTTGTAGAATTTCATTTTGATTTCTCAGATATTAGGTTCTAATGATTGCTTGCCTCTACTTTTTGAATAGTTAGAGTTTGAACTTCTTGTTTTGAAAAGGTTTTATTTCCAAAATTGAGCTTAGATTCAATTTCATTAAGTATTTTGTTTGAGTAGGTTTGCTTTTAGATTGTAGAAATTTAGAATAAGAAATAGAAATGTATTGAGTTAAATTGATTTCCTTTAGATTTCTTATGTTAAAGTAAAGAATTCTTTGTGAGAGTGATATGAGTGCTAGTTTACTTAATTGATAGAAGAGTGTCTTTATCATTATGTACTTAACAATCGTTATCAAGGAAAATTACATACTCAGACCTTAACCTTGAGCAAAAAGCGCAGTACAACTCGTGTTTACAAGCCCTGGTTGACAATTAAATATTACGAGGTTTAGTCATTAATTAAAACTCTTAACATTTTGGCGACGTTGTTGGGGAAGTTATATTTTGGTTCAGGTAAGATTATTATTACATATTTGCAAGGGTATTGCAGGAAAGTTAGAGGACAGAGAGAGTATGATAAGATGCGAGTGAAGAGCCACACATCCACTATAGTGGGGTTGCTCCAAAGTCTGATCCTTTTTTCTTATCTTTGAACTTTTATTTCCTTTCCTTTATGCCTAGAAGTAGAAGTAGGCCTAGAGATAGTACAGGAAGATTCATTTCTAGTTCAAACTTTTCGACAACTTTTGGTCTGACAATCACACCAATCACTAATCCTATTAATTGGTATGCAGGGGTAAAGAAAGAAGAAGGAGGTGTTGACAGTAAAGTGGCTTCGGAGAGGGAGATTCTGAATCAAGACGAGGAAACAATTGAACACATTGTTTTTGGGAGTACAGAAGGAATTGCATTGGAAGAACCAGTCGAGCTGCAAGACCACACAGATCTAGAATCAACTAACATCAAGGACCATCCTGCAGTACCTCTTGTTGACCAGGTAATCATTAACATGCCTCTTTAAGAACCTGTAGTAGACATGGCCAACTAGGGAGGAGAGACCAGAAACAATGAGGAATGTCTAGGGGAAGGAGAATGCCAACGTTGTAACATATTTGGATGAAACAATGAAGAACGTCAAGTGGAGGAGAAGGCCCACATCACAACCTATCAGAAGGGAACCATGAAGGACCGAGGGGAGGACCAGAAGAAGAAGAAGAATAAAACAATTTTGGGTTTCCTATTCTCGATGTAACCAGGAATATCACTATGAAGAACATACCAATGGCATCTCTTCCACTTTTCTACAGTAAGTCCTCTAATGACCTAGATGCCTTCTTATTTGAATTTTACATTTTATGTAGGAGTTATATTACGAGGATGCACACAAGCTCAAGCTATTCCCAGCCACCTTGAAAGATGTAGCCCTTAGATGGTTTATGAGCCTAGGTGAACACATCATCTACTGCTGGGATGATATGAAGTCTGTCTTTCTTAATAAATACCAATACTTCTGCAAAAGTATGGATGTGAATGATATTCTTAGGATGCAACAATTTGAAGACGAAAACTTAGAAGAATATCTTGAACGTTTCTTTTATAATTTCCATAAATCTCGAGGGGCACATCTAGATGAGAATACTGTCAGAACTATTTTTTTAAAGGGGCCAGGGCATGAATGTATCGAAACCTTAAATCTTCTAAGTGGTGGGGATGTTTATAAAAATCCTTTTGTTGAAGTGGTTGAACTATGTCACACTTACTCATGAAGTCAAGCTAAAGTAGGAAAGAAGCTCCGTGGAAATTCCCGAGATTATGTGCCAAGAAATAAACAATTTGTACCCAACACTGTCACTAGAGTGGAATTAGCAAACTTATTGGAAAACTTCAAAATGGATATCCCAAACACTATTGGTAACCAACTTGACACAATAAAACTAAAAAAGAAACAATAAGATGAGAGGGCTTCCATGGCAATCTTTTGTCCAAAATGCAGAAATAAGAATGTTGAGAGGTAGTGTCCCATTAATGTTATTGAGGTTTGTGTGATTTGTGATTTAGAACATGCAACCGAGAAGTGTCCATCTCTTCCTGGTTTACAGGCTATCTATAAGGGTAATTCTGAAACAAATGATTTTTCACAAACAAACATGAAACCCCCTTGGAGAATCCCAAATCAAAACATGTTTCAAGATCCTAGTTTCAAGTCTATGGTAAAAATAAACCCTAGAGTTTCTATCCATCTTACCCTCCTTGGTTTAGAATCAGTATTGGAGGGGAAATCCCTATGGAAACACCTTTCAACCCTAGAACAAATCCTATCCTCCAGACTCAAACATGCCTAGTACATCCTACAATCCGAACATTCAACCTTATCAGTAGGGGTACAACCCAAATCATTATCAACAATCCTTGCTGCCTCCTCCTCCTTTACACCAACTTTTACCTGCACCATCCAATCCATCATCCTCGCAGGCACCACCATCATTTAACCTGCATCGTCCTACTTTTTTTCCTGTATAACCCATAGCTAATCGCAACCATAATAAGTAGCCTCAACCTGTACAAAATGTAGAAGTGCAACTTTTCCCTACCTATATGATCAACGTTGTCCCAATAAATGAGATTCAACTATGATATGGGAAAACTGTCAATAAGGAAACATCAACTATCATTATTCAGGAAGAGGCCCCTCAAGAACAAATTGAAAATCACCATCAATAAGAAAAACAAAAACAAAAAGAAGAACCAAATGAACCTCCTTACCCAGAAAGACTACTTGTTAAGAAGGAAGAGATCCCAATCGAATATGATTTAGAATGAGAATTAAGGAATGTTTGTATTAAAATTCCACTATTACAAGTCATTACGAATATTCCTATCTACACTAAAATCATTAAAGACCTTTGTATTAAGAATCTGGGAAGGAAAGGACACAAGAACCAAAATGTGAAAGTCATGAGTGAAATGTCCAGGATGATCTCATGTTTAACATTGAAATATAGTGACCTAGGAAATCCCATAGTGACCATCGAAATCAATGGATTACATATGCAAAACACCCTTGTAGACTTAGGAGAAGTGATTAACACTATGAATTTTGAAACTGCGACATCATTGCAATTGAAAGGGATCAAACCTACACCTATTATTTTAGAATTGGCAGATAAATCCATTATTAAACCCATGAGAAGTCTAGATGACATAGTATTCACCATTGCTTCCTGGAAATATCCCATCGATTTCATTGTCACTTCTCCTAAAAAACTAGGACACCCTGTATTCCCAAGACACCCTTGGTTAGCTACTGCAGATGCTATGATAGGGTGTCAAAATGGAGAAATGGTCATTTCCAATGGTTCATATAATCAAACCTTGTTAATTCTTCCCTCTACTCAAATTGTTGTTGAAGTACCCTTATGGTTAGAGAGTTATTATGGAGATGAGGATTGTATGTTTCCTTTATTATCATTAGAACAATCTAGAGGACTCCAGGAACAATCAGAAGATCATATTTTGCAGCAATTTTTATCTGATAGTTCTTATATTGATTATCCAATTTATTTTACTCGTTATCAACATGTTTTCAGTAATGATTTTCAGGAATCTTGTCATCTAGCTATATTTGCCTCATTCATACCAATAGAGGACAACAATGAGCTCACTACGGAACCAGTTGAAATTAGCGAATGAATTTTTTTGTATATCGGAAACGAACTAAATGAAGAACAAAAGCAGAAATTGTTGAGCATGGTTCAAGAAAAATATGGAGCTTTCGCTTGGGACTGCTTGGCCATGAAAGGCATACACATAGATACATGCATCCACCACATCTACACCAATGAGGAGATGAGACCAATTCGACAATCGCAGAGATGCATGAACCTAGCCTTGAAAGAAATTCAAAAAGATGAATTACAAAAGTTATTGGTTGCAGACTTTATCTATCCTATTTCAAATAGTAGATGGTGTCAGATTTGGTGGCGGTTTCGAAGAATAAAGGGAAGTGGCGCATATGTGTTGATTACAAGTATCTAAACAAAGCTACCTTGCGAGATTACTTTCTGCTACCATTTATTGATCAAGTACTTAACACACTTTCTGGTAAGAAGTATTTCTCTTTTCTAGATGGGTACAGTGGGTATAATCAGATTCAAATAGTTGAGGAAGACAAAGAGAAGACCACTTTCACTTTGCCTTGGGGTACATATGCCTATCGAGTTCTTCCTTTTGACCTTTGCAACGCTCCAACCACCTTTCAGCGAGCTATCTTAGCCATGTTTTCTGACTTGATCCATGACTATGTAGAAGTCTATATGGACGACTTCATAGTATATGGAGATGATTTTTCCCAAGCTCCAGAACATCTAGAAAAAGTGTTGATTCGATGTCAAGAATCCCACCTAGCCCTAGCAGTAGTAAATGTAAAATGATGCAAACTAAGGGGATAGTCTTGGGCCATCACGTTTCATTTCAAGGAATCAAAGTCGATCCAGCCAAGATTGAGGTAATCTCACATATTTCAATTCCTAGTACACAAAAAGAGGTAAGAATCTTTTTGGGACATGCAGGTTACTATCGTCGATTTATTGAAAATTTTACGAGGATTGCAACACCTTTATTTAAATTATTAACCAAGGATGCTGATTTTGTTTGTAATGATGATTGTCAACATGATTTTTAGGTATTAAAGGACAGTTTCTCCACCACTCCATTATTGAGAGGACCAAATTGGTCCTTACCATTCCACATTTGAACATATGGTTCAGATACAGTACTTGGAGTAGTTTTAGGACAAAGAGAATATCATTCTCCTTCTGCTATTTATCTTTTAGCAATAATCTTTCCCCTTCTGAACTGAACTATATAGTTACTGACAAGAATTGTTAGCCGTTTTTCATGCCATTAGCAAATTTATACATTACATAACCGGATATGAGACTTTTTTCCATAATGATCATTCTTCCATTAGATTTTTTATGAAAAAACCTATCACTAATGGTAGGATTACTAGATGGTTTCTATTATTGCAAGAATTTAACATCATTGTTATTGATAGGCCTAGGAGAGATAATTTGGCAGCTGACTTCTTGTCTTGAATGAATTTCATGCAGGTAAATGTACCAACACCAGTACCAGATGATTTCCTGGATGAAGAATTGTTTGTTATATCTACTTGTGCTCCATGGTTTGCAGATGTTTCCAACTGCCCGGTGTCAGGGAAGTTGCCTCAGAATCTGTCTACCAAGGAAAAACATAACATTATACAATGTAGTGCCAACTACTCCTGGATCATTGGAGACTTGTTCTACACTGGACCTAACTTGATCATGAGGAGATTTGTTCGAGAAAATGAGATATTTGATGTGTTGAAGGCCTTCCACAATGAGCATTGTGGGGGGCACTTTGCAGACAAAAGGACTGCACACAAAGTCCTTCGTATCGAGTATTATTGGCCCTCAGTGTTCAAAGATGCCAAAAATTTTGTATCCAGTTGTGACACTTTAACGAGAGATTTTTCAGGAAAATCACATGATATTTCATTTGTCGACGCGTTTCGAACCAAGTGTGGTTCATCGTCAGGACAAGATGAAGAATCAGATCAAGCTATGCATGTTAAATAGACAGAGCAGAACCTCCAATGGTTAAAAGCAAGTCTTCCACTTTAGCAAAGCATGCGGAAAAAACCAAGCATCATGTTTGTATTGAGGAGGCTAGTGTTATTGTTAGAGTTTCGTAGTTCCATCATCGATAATTTAGGGAAGCCCTTGAGATTGAAACGAGGCCAAGCAATCTCAATAGAGAAGATGGCTGGAAGATTAGTAGTTGTTGGATCCTAGCACTCTCTTCCTAGTCATTTTCTTCCTTTGCCGTCCCCCTCCCCCATTTTTTTGGCTTCTGCTAATAATTTTTTACTAATAGAAAATATAATTACTTATATAATAATAAGTTAATTTAACAATTAGATATACAATTAATTATATCTTAATGTTTAAATTTTAATTTTTTTATTCTTTCCACCCCTTGACGTATTCTAATATTATTATTCTTAAACTATT
>APFE030449711.1:83459-99217 GCA_000404065.3 Pinus taeda | reverse complement strand
TGCCATGCGTCCCTCTGACTTATTATAACTAAACTTTCAAATTATTATATTAAATTAACTTATCTTTATGCCCCAGTCATGCTAACTGATCCTTAGTCAAATTTAGCTATTGGTCAATATAGTCATTGCCTGGTCAAGAATTTTAACCGTTGGAGGTTCTGCTCTATCTATTTAACACGCATAGCTTGATCTGATTCTTCAACTTGTCCTAATGATGAACCACACTCGTTGGTTCGTAACGTGTCGACAAATGAAATATCATGTGATTTACACCGAAAAATCTCTCATTAACTTGATATGGATCACAGAAGCCTCAATTCAACAGTTGTGACACTTGTCAGAGAATGGGGAGGCCGGTTTCTTCTGATGAGATGCCCCTTCATGCACAAATATCAATAGAACCTTTCGAGAAGTGGGCATTAGATTTCATGGGACCTATCTCCCCCATGTCAAAGAAGAAAAGTATATTTTAGTTTGCACTGACTATGTTATGAAGTGGGTGGAAGCTAAGGCTTTGTATGTTGCAACTGAAAATGTAGTAGTGGAATTCCTTTTTAAAGACATTTTCACTAGATTTGGAGTACCCCAAGAGATTGTTACTGACTAGGTCACAAAGTTCACATCAAAATTGGTCAAGGCTCTCACTAAACAATATCAAATCAAACATCAGAAATCTAATCCCTACCACCCCCAAGCCAATGGGAAGGTGGAATCCACAAACAAAGTGTTAAAATACATATTAACCAAGATCATTCAGTTACATCATAGGGATTGGGCTGACAAGTTGTTGGAGGCATTATGGGCTTACCGGATAACTTGGAGGAATGTGACAGGGCATACCCCGTATGAGCTAGTTTATGGTAAACAGGTGTTGTTGCCTATTGAATTACAAGTGAAAACATTTCGGACTGTCACTCAACTCGGGATCAAGAACAAAGGTTAATGCAGTTGAATGAGCTTGACAAGCTTAGACAGGATGCATTCCATCGAACCATGTTGTTGCAGCATCTGAGAGCTCATTGGCATGATAAGTTTAATAAAAAGAAAGTTTTCGTCTTGGAGATTGGGCCTTGATTTATGATAGTAAGTTCAAACACTTCAAAGGTAAATTATCAGCTAGATGGCTAGGTCCCTATGAGGTGGATGAAGTTTTGACAATGGCTCTGTCCGTATTAAAACTATTGATGACAGACAAACCTCTTTTATAGTAAATGGACACTGAATCAAGCTCTATCACTAACCTCTCTCTCGACAATAATTCCTCCAGGAAGTAAGAAAGCATCCACATATGGAGTTTGTTCATGAAAATGACCAACCTCTTGTTGGTTCATCTGGTTGATTTCTTATATATATATATATAATATATAAGAGAGAGAGAGAGAGAGACTATTCAATGGGCTGTCATTTTTCATAATTTTAGGTGTTTCTCCCCAAAGCCCATGTAGAATAAAGGAGAAATCTGTCTTGGGTAGGTTTATTCCTTTAGCTAGACCTGACAGATTAAATTATGGAAAAGGAGCCTTTCAGAGTCTTCTTTCGATGTTTTCAGACTCTCAAAAATTGAAACTCCTAAGTAATAATTGATCCAGGCTCATAAAAACTACATGGAATAGTGGTAGCCTAGGGATTCCTTGAAGAACATGTTTATTCTTTTACGGGTTGTTGGGTCGCCCAAATACCATCTTTTTACCAACCTTTCACTTCAGTTTCACTTCACTTTTAAACCATATTTCTCTTTCCCATACCCTTACATTAAACTATTTTCATGATTACATCGGGTTTAGACCTATTATTTTCCAATGCATATGTTTGAGTGTTTTTGAGTGAATTTATGATTAAATTTTGGAAAAATAACATGTTTTCACTTATATATGGAAGTGGGATAAGTTTCATGATGTTTGTAGGTGTATTTGAAGACTTCAACAAAGTCATATTTGACCACAAAGCCTCAAATTCGAATTTCTTCTTCAACCCCTTGAACATTTGATGAATAATTGGGAGATTCCTTCAAGCATACTTTATGGAGAAGAATCATGAAACTTTTGATTAGATTTCTTATCAAAGATATTAGATATTTCTGAGAGGATTTTTAGAGATGTTACTTTCTAAGTGTTAGAACATGGTTGTAACCACATGAGACATTTGTGGATTTAGGAGAGATTTGTGGATCTCAAATCTTTGTTAGTTATCTCAATTTTATGTATAAATAGGAATGCCTCCTCCATTCCAAGAGGAGGACTCTTGGAGCATGTATCAAACTTATGATGGAATAGAATAAAGCTTCATTTTACATAAATTTCCATTCTATAGTTAGACGTGTTATGATTTTTGGATGATTTTGGTTTAAATTCTAATATGGATATGAAAGGACAACCAAGGATTTAAGTTAAATTCTCTTTCTATGAAATTATGAATCATAACTAAAAAATCATCATTTTTCATTTCTTGAATTCCAGTTTATGATTTGATGCAATGGTAATGTTGTTGGAGTAGAACTGTGAGGAAGGACAACCATGACCTCCTAAGTTAGGAGCCTCTTCTCTTGCTTTCTACACATCACAAGCTATTGCTCTTTAGTTTCTCTTCTTGAGGAAAGTACTGTGGGGAAAGACAACCAGGACCTCCTACGTTAGGAGCCTCTTCCTTCGCTTATTGCATCTTGAATCAGAGACTTTGCTTATTTATGCATGCAGATCACATTTTTATGGATTTACAGAATAATATGTCACTTTGATCTTAGGAGAATTGAGCTCACTCCAAATGGATCAATGAAGCATTTTATTTCATTACGACCAAGTTTTCTTAGCTTAGAGACAATCGCTTACTCTGGCATATATTTTGATGGCATCATCACAAGCTTATGAGTATCCCTAGTTGATAATTTAGTGAAAGAAATTTAAGCAATTGAATTTCCCAACATTTTTTGCGTCGTTTCCGAGGATGGTGCTAACGGATTAGGCATTAGGAATTTAATTCAATACCAGTATTTTTCTTTGGTTTGATTCATGGAAAAGCTAACTCATGTTGAAAGGATGACTTGGTGACTGCAAGATCTTAGTAACATGGGGAAGTATACATAGGGGTTAGTAATGAATCTTATTTTTAGCTGCATATATAAAGCATGATAAATAAAATGCATAAATTTCAATCAATCTTTGCACTATAAGAGTTTATAATTAATCTATTTATGGACAATAAATCTTGAACAATATTCAAACATTGGGAGGAGAGGCAACATAATGCGGACTACATTGAAGATTGGTTTCAAAAGGTGACTAGGCCATACCGTTCTTCCATTTTTCAACAAATTATAGCATTTAATCCAAATGTGCAATTGATCTCTCATATCCTGTAAACATTCAAGTATATTTTTCACATTTGGATGTGAGCATACTAGAGATTTTGATCCATAAATGGCTTCATTGGAAATACTTCTACACTTGAAAAAAAAACCTCTTTCTCAAAATAGAGTATGATAGAATAGGAAAATAAAACCAAGCTTGGAGAGTTTTTAAAGTTTTTGATTTTCATATTTGATTTCATTTATTTCTTGGAAGTTTTGGTGGTGCAGTAAGAGCCACCTCATTCACTGACCATTGGCAAGAATATCTACAATGAAAGGGATATTTGTGAAGAAGGAAAACAAGTGGAGTTTAGAGCACTAAAATTTGAGGTTTGAGATCAATTCTTCTTACTTTGTTTTTCAAATTCAAAATTTCAAATGTATAAAGAATTGACAAAATTCCTAAGTATGCTCTCTTCTTGCACCTTGTCTGGCCTCGAAGATCAGAAAGGAAATTGAATAAGTTAACTTTGCAATTTTATAATAAAATTTATAAATCTGAAAAATAACTAAGTAATCTAAATTGACTATTTCTCTATAAAAAATGCCTTAAATTTTAATCTCCATCCAAATTTCTCTGGTCTCAAAATCTTTTTAAACAAAATTTATTTTTTCTTGTTTATTAATAAAAAAAACCTAAATAATTTATTTAATTTTTAAAAAAAATGCCTAAATAAAATTTTATTTTAAAATTAAAACAAAAACAAAGAAAACAACCCAAACAAATTAAAAAAATCAACACTAAAAAAAATTCATATTATATATATATCAAATTAAACATACAATTAAAAAAACAAAAAATAACATTAAAAAAATTCATATATATATATATATATATATTATCCCAAATTAAACAAAAACAAAAAAGACAAATACAAACAAAGAAACAATTAAAACAACCTAACAAAAGTATAACATATAAATAATTAAAAAAAAATAAATAATCACCAACAAAATCATATATATATATATAACAAAAACCAAATTTAATATTAACAAAGTGCAAAAAAACTAAATAATAAGAAGAAAAAAAACACAAATATAGAAATTGAAAAAAAAAATAAAAAATAAAATCTAATACATAAAGCCATAATGCCACCAGTTGCATGATATAATCAAAGCAAGTACAACACAAACTTGAATGAAGTCGTTAAGCGTTTGAATGGATCCGCAAAAAAATAAGAAACAACCAGCGCAATCTCCAATTCCAGTTTCCGTTGCGGCCTTAATGGAAAACCTGCACATAAAATTTATGTCTCAAATCCTTTGAGCTTCGAGAATTATTAATTGAACTTTGAATTGTATAGCTATGACGGTGGAAGAATTCAATTTAACAAGAAGGTATCCGTGCACGTTTACCAAATGTGCACGTATATTGCAGTGGCACGTAATGAATGCGACACGTTTTGCTGGGTGGAGTTTTCATTTTGATTTGTAGGCAGGAATCCGGTAGAAATATTGGGATCCAATTCGTTGAGCACTTGTCATTTTGTCGGATATTTTGCCATGTTGTCGCATCAATGATAATTTAAAGTACAAATAATTTTTTTCCCTACATCCATTTACAAATTTTGATTGGGTGGTAAATGGTTGGATATCTTTGGATGAGGTCATGAGTTCAAATCTAGCTGGAAGTGTTCATTTAACTATTCAACATTTTGACATTTTATTTATGTGATAATTTATTGGCACATGGTGACATTGGATTGGTCCATGTGATAATTTATTATTGGTCAACATTATGCAGTTATTGTCTAGCTATCTACCACGTCATCTTATCCAGTCAACGTATACATCAACATCTATACTACTGCGTGGCACCTTCTGTCATTGCCACATGGCACCCCTGCTACTGCCACGTGGCACCCATGCCTCCATTTTCACCGTTTTGGTAAAACTTCAAACATCAATAACTTTCTCAAACGACGTTCATTTGAGGCAATTCAAACGCCGTTGGAAAGATCTGCGCGATGAGATAGGTTTAAATAGCATTTGAGACAATTAAAAAATGTTCAATTTTTATGGATTTTACAGCAATTGGGCTTGGAAAAAGAATTAAATCATTGAAAACATGTTTCTGATATGAATTTGCTTTAACCTGGTTTTTGAATCACTGAAATTCGATAGCAAACGAAGAAATTATCAATGAAACACTGACAAGTAGTCCATGGTGCACCACTTCCTGACAGATAAAAAGTGCAATTTCTTTTTATTATCTTCCTAGAATTTGTTTTGTTAGCACTAATTGTAAATTTGTTGCAAATATATCGTATAAAGAGGGACTGACCACCTCCCTCCTTCGATAATCTTACATTTTATTGCAGATTAGTGCTAAGCTTTGCAAGTTCTAGGAAGATCAAAGAATATCAATTTATGCACAAGTGATTTTCAAAGACTAATCTATTTTTCAAAAAGGAACACGAAGAATTCAAGTCCATTTTAAATCACATCCATAATACCATTGCTACTCATTTATTTTCCTCTTTCTAAGCTTACAGTCCATCCATCAATTTCCATCTTCATGGAGCATAACTTCAAATCATTTGTCCTTTGCAAGTTTCACACTTTCCTACCTCACTTACATTTCATTCCTAACCGATGAATAGAGTGATTCAGCTCACTTACAATGCTAAGTTAACTCATTGTCCTTTTCCTTTTGAAAAATAAAACCTGCTTCATAAATGCAAATCTTTCATCTATGGTCCTAAATCATTACTTTATGCTCGTGTTAGATGATGGGGGATTCATTAAGGCCCTCCTTCTAGCAAGTCTTCACCCATCGACTTCAACACATTATCTATGTTTCAGACTAGAGTTATTTTTAATACCTTGAGGCTTGCATGCCTTAATGCAAGTTCTCTCACCAATGAACATTGGGAATACATCAATGTCCCATGTTTGTCGGATCTTCTAGGTGACTCGACTTCAACTCATCTATTCGTACCTAGTAAGATGTACTTGGGCATCTTGACTCTCATTGGCATTAATGGTGAGTAATCTCGTGTTGGTTAACGACATTACTTAATGGTTGATAATCCAACAATTTCTTTCTATGTTCGACATCAACAAAATTTATTCACATAGAAAATAATTATGCCAAGATGTGGATATGAATGAAGACTATATGGTTCCACGACATTTACAACAGATTGTAGCGGTGTTCCAATAAATCAAAAAATTATCTCTAGCATTCAACTCCAGCAACTTAGTTCCAACAATAAGACGGTACAAATGTACCAATTCCAGATCTCATTCTATGTTCATACAACCAAGAAGATCAGCTTGTTTTACTTCAAAGATCGATGATCCAATAGTAGCAACCAAAAAGATCCCAGCCATACAAAGATCTCGTAGCTTAGAACCTTCTCAGGTAGGCGAAGGTATGTTGTTTTCCATTATTTAATCAATAATTCCTTAAATGCTAAAATACATGTATTTGGAAATTTTCCATATTTGTCTTTTTGTATCCTTCCCTATTTCATGTCATTCTAGGTCTTCCTTATTTGCTACATTTTCCAAGGATGGAAAAGACCTTCAGTTGGGGGGGAAATTCATCATTCTTTATATTCATTACACTATTTTTCGATCCCATATTTCATAACCTCATATATTGTTCACCAACTTGTTTTTCCCAATTGAAAGTTGTTGTTCTTATAAACACTTTGATTGACATCCATAATGCATCAATGGTTTTTGTATGAAGCATACATTCCAAAGCAAAATTACCATGTGGATGATGTTCCAAATAATTTTTGCATCCATTCAAACATAAATTTTCAATAAGCTACCCATAATTTTGTGGTTGCCTATACATAGGCTAATTAAAGAGCATGATTTTCACAACAATTTCAAGCAAATGAGGTTAAAAAGATTGAATGGTTGATGTACACGTTACCGAACCATCATTTGGAATGTATTCATATGGTTGAATTTGCAAGATCATTCTTTATTGTAGTAAGAAGAAGAGTAAAAAGGAAAGTGTTGTCACACAAGAACCAACACTTGCAATATTTATGGTTGTCACACAAGAACCAACCATAACAAAAAAATGTTGCTACACATCAGAAAAGAAGACTCCATTATACAGTTCAATAAAGCCAATGCAAGGTTGCATGAGGGTATGCAACACCTTCAGTTGGTAGCATATCCAGCTATCCTGCATGTATTTTGCTAGCATCATCACAAGCTTACGAGTATCCCTGGCTAATAATTTTTTTTTTCTCGATTAAACTATTCTATTATATACATAAAAATCAGAGTACAGTTACATGCATGCTGTCTGAAAGATCCATCTGCCGGAAAGAGTGGCATTCTGGATCAGCCAAATGTAGCAGAGAGAGAGGGCTACCTGATTCATGCCCTCATAGGGGTGTTTGTGACCAAAAAATTCATTCCCACACAGGGGAGGACAAAAACGACAACCTTGCACAATTGTGACCGCCCACAAAACTGATAACCAAGCAAGACTGTAACCGACCCTACGCCTCAGCGATGACAGATTGCCACTTTGACACATTGACTTAAAAGATAATCGACACGTAGTCGAGCCAGAGACAATTAGACAGATGGACATGACCAAAAATAAAGGAAAGAACTAGAATCCCACCCGAGCTACAGAACCTGAGACGTGGCAGTAGAATAGTCCTCCGGCACCTCCTCCACAATCGGGCACCATCCATATTCTTCCTCTTCCTGCGCTTGGCCTGCTTTCGCCTCGGCCGCTTCTGGCTGCTCCTGGTTCTTCTCCAGTTGAGGGTCTGGCAGTTTCGTGCCCTTCCCCTTGTCCACCTTGGGCAATTCGGACGCTGTGGCTGTGTCAACCGGGGCTTTGAATTCTGGCGGAGCACTGGATCCGCCCTCGTCCTGGGCTTTATCAATAAGAGGACAGAGACGTGGGTGTTAATTCTTGGACGGTTCAGGGGGCTGTTGAAGGTAAAAATTGCAGAGCCGAAGTAAGGAGCTGCCGAAGACCCGGGTGAGCTAGCCTCCATGAATTGGCTGTGCCTAAGAGATCTAGCACCTCCTAGTTGCGGGCAGTGGCAATGACAGCGACAGTGAGGGTAGTGACAGGGAGAATGGATTTCCACCTCGGCTGAGGGGCGCGAAGACCCTCCACAACTAGAGCCGCGACGACTCAGCATCCACTGACGAGTCCTTACCATGGTGACAGAGCAGTCCTGAGTCGAATTGAAATGAAAAGCACCCACAAGGGCGTAAAAAAGCTGAACCAACAGACCCGGGATGGAATAAATCAGACCAGGGCCTGAATTTGTCAGCACCAGGGATGGAATGGGAACCCCAGACCCTGCCCAAGTGAATATGGTGATGTCAGGGCTGCCACTATTTATAAAACTCCATACTCTGCCTCGAGGGTCGCCCGACATTAATGAGGCATTCAAATGTGAGGCAGAGCCAAACTCTGCAACGCAGCCAAAGGAGGTCGGAGCATAAATGCTCCTTGGCTACCGTCCCATGGCCTTTAACCTTGCCGTCCAGGGGTGTCCTTCACCACAGCCTTCCAAGTCGCCTTCGCGCATGGAAGGCATGTGGCTTCCCTTATACCCCTGCCCCATCAACTTAAACACACTAGTATGCACCCGCATCTGGGGGGGTGGTGTCATTTTGGACCAGGTGATTGCATTCCTGAGCTTGTGCATGATTCTTTAGTATGTCTAGAGTTCCTTCTTGTAGAGTAGACTCATTTTCCATGCCAATGTTGGCCATAAATTCTGCTACCTTGCTGCCTTCTCTTCTTATGTGATTGAAGGTGATGGCTTTGTTATTAAGTAGTTCTTGCTCCATCGCTTCCAATCTCACTTCAAGCCTCCAGCTTGTGGCAATTTTCTTTGCATGAGAGCCATTTAGGAGATGCTTTGCCATGTTAATTAGGATTTGAGAGTCTCCTTCTACCTCCAGGGGGCTGAAGTTGTTATGCCGGGAAAGAGTGAGACCTTGCCAAAGACCTTCCAACTCAGTCGAGTTGTTTGTGTCCCATCCGATGTTTCCATAGTAGATCTGAAGAAGCTTTCCTCATGGTTTCTGAATATTCCCCCATATCCAGCTATCCCAGGATTGCCTTTTTAGGCTCCATCAAAATTGAGTTTGAAGGAATGCTCAGGTGGGGCCGTCCAGGAGACCTTGTTGGTACTGCTGCCATTGTGCTGGATTTTGTTGTGGAATTTCTGGGGAAGTTGTAAGTTCCAGTTTTCCCAGATGGCTTTCTCATTGTCTAGAGTTGGAAGGTCTTCTGTGTTCCATGATTTAAGCTGCAAGGTTTCTTCTAGATTCCCACAGACCTTGCGCCAGATAATGTCAATCGAGGAATATTGATCTTTGAATATTCTTTTGTTTTGTTCTTTCCATATGTTCCATAGAAGCAGCCAAGGAAGAATGCGCCATAAGTGATTGAGAAGCTCACATTTATACGGATTCATTGGCCAGTGCCTTAGGGTGTTTGTTATATCATCTGGAAGCCTGCAGTTCCTTTGACTCCTGAAACTTGCCTTCTCCCATATTTGGTTGGCCAAGGGGCATGCGTCCAATAGGTGTTGAGTGGTTTCCTCTTGAGATTTGCAGTTAACACATATGGAGGGGCCATGATAATTTCTCCTTCAGAGTTTGTCCCAAGTTAAAAAAAATTTGTGTCCAACCAGCCATAAAAAAAGAGAAACTTTGGGCCATGAGCCAAACCCCCAAATTTTGGTCCATATTGGGTCTGGGGGGGTTGGGTCTGTGCTTATGATTTTATAAGCCTCTGAAGTGGTGAAAGCTCCCTTAGGCCGATAACCCCATCTTAGAATGTCTATGTCCTCTGAGTATCGAATGCTTCTTTTGCTTAGCTCATTTTCCAATTCTTCTGTGAATGGATGTTCCACGTTTCTAGTAAGCTGGATACCTTGTTTCCACTTTCGGAATCCTTGCTCTTGTTCCTGATCCCAATACTCCCATATCTTATTCTATTGCTGGGCCACTTCGATGAAGTTGGGAGGAATATGTAGGATTCCATTAAGCTTTGGCAGTTGATTCTAGGCATCCGTCCAGAATCGCGCGGTTCGACCATTGCGAACTTCCCAGAAACTATGTTGCTGAATTAGCTGAAAGTGTTGTTTGGCTGCATTCCATATCAAAGAACCATGGACACTGGGAATGCATCTTATGAGTTCCTCCTGTGGCCTATGGTTAGCATACTTGGCAGTCCAGATGGCAGCCCAAGGTTTTTCAGGTGAAGAGAGCCATTGCCACCAGATTTTGGCACTCATGATTGCATTAATATGATTGGGGTCTCTCAGACCAATACCTCCTTTTTCCTTGGTCGTACAAACAGTGGTCCATTTTACCAGTGCCCATTTACGGTTTATGGTTGAGTTCCCCCAGAGGAAACCTCTCTGTAAGTCTCTTATTCGTTTTAAGACCCATTTGGGGGCTGCCAAGATTGAGAACAAGTAAAGCGGCATTGCCTGTAGTACTGCTTTTATGAGCACCACACGACTGGCCATGTTCAAGGATCTATACATCCAGAGGTTTAGACGCGTTTCAAGCTTTTCAATGATCCTACGCCAGGCAGAGTGCTTAATGGCAGAAGCTATGAGGGAGGCACCAAGGTAATTGGATGGAAGGGTGGCGATGGGGAAAGCCAAAATTCTAGCTACAACAAGCTTGACAGCTGGCTGGGTATGGAAGAAGAAGATTTGTGATTTGGAGTTGTTGATACTAGTACTTGAGGCTTCAGAGAAGTCATTGAGCAGAGATTTGAAGCGGGAGGCTTCCTGTATAGAAGGATAACCGAAGAGCATGTTGTCATCAACAAACTGCTGGTGAGTTATAGCAGGGGAGTTGTGAATGGAAAGGCCTTTGAGCTGATGAGTGAGATGGGAGTGCTTGATGTGACGACCCAGACCTTCAGCCATCAGGATAAAGAGGAAGGGGGAGAGGGGATCGCCCTACCTAATTCCCCGAGAGGGCCTGAAAGGCTGAGACGGGTAGCCATTCACAAGAATACAAAAAAAAGGAAGAATTTAAAAGACTCATAATCCATCGAATCCACATGTGAGAAAAGCCAAAAGCCAAAAGCATTTTTTGTATATGGGACCAGTTGAGCTTGTCAAAAGCCTTAGAGAGATCCAACTTTAGAATCATACCTGCCTGTCTAGTTTGCTTGAGAGAGTGAATAATCTCGTGTGTGAGGATTATGCCATCCAAGATATGTCTTCCTTCAACATACCCCGCCTATTCAGGAGAGATGAACAGAGGTAGAAGGGGTTTTAACCTATTGGCTATTACCTTGGAGATCACCTTGTAAATGACATTACATAGAGCAATCGGTCGAAACTTATCAAGCACGGTGGACTCCTCCTCTTTTGGGATAAGAGCTATGAAGGTAGAATTGAGAGACGGTAGCAACCAATGAAGAGCTCTTGATTCCTCCACCACCTCCCAGACTTCAAGTTTGATCATATCCCAGAAAGAATGAAAAAAGTTTGTACTAAGGCCATCTGGTCCTGGAGCTTTGCCTTCTTTGAGTTGAGACATGGCTGTATCCACCTCCTGGGTTAGAATAGGTCGAAGAAGAAGTTCGTTGTGTTCCTCAGTTATAAGTTTTGGCACATTTTGGATGATTCTGTCTATAGCTGGTCCTCTGTTCGTATTTGGCTCTTGGTGAACCTCCTTGAAGTGAGTTAGAAATTCTTTCTCAATTTCCTCATGCTGTTCTATTCGTGCCCCACCTTGCTTCTGGAGGAAAGGAATATTATTGTGCATTCTCCGTTGTACCGTTGTTCAGTGAACGAACTTAGTATTTCGCTCTCCCTCTTTTAGCCATCTGATTCTGGATTTCTGCTTCCATAGTATCTCCTCCTGCTTCCTTCTTTCTTCCAGTTGTTTGTGGATGCTTTGCTCTTCCTCCAGAGTTGCTTCCATGTGACCTTCTGTGATTATTTGTTGATGAAGTTTTGCCAAGTTTCTCATTAGGTTCTGTTGCTCTTTGAAGATATTTCCAAAGGTCTCCACATTCCAACGCTTTAAATGGTACTTGAGATTTTTTAATTTCTATTGGAATTGAAACATTTTGGATCCCTCTGGCGGTATAAAGGCTTTCCATGTGGACTTGATGAAGTCCTTGAAATCTGGATGGGTGAACCAGAATTCTTCAAAGTGAAAAGGTCGCCCTGTGATATTGCCCGGTCGTTGCCACTACAGGGAGATTGGCCAGAGATATGAGCCTGAGTGGGGAAGGATTGTCGCTGTTATATCCCCTCCTATCTGGATCGAGTTGTCTGATATGAGGAACCTATCAAGTTTAGAGGCAATTTGGTGTTTTCCCGCTCTTCTGTTACTCCATGTATAATTTCCATTGCAAAATTGCAGGTAAATAAGAGAGGCATTGTGGATGAAGTCTTTGAAGTGATTGGTTTCCTGTTCCAACCTGTTTCTTCCGCCTAGCTTTTCCTCCATCTTGGTGATCATGTTGAAGTCTCCTCCAATGATCCATAGAGGATACGTTATGTGGTTGTTCAAGGCTTCTATTGTATTGAGTAGATCTGCCTTTTTCCTTGCGTCCTGTGGGAAATAGACATTGGAAAGGAGCCCATGTATATTAGTACTTAAAAGATGAAAAGTGGCTTGAATGAAGTGGTGAGAGGCATGAAAGTCTGAGAGGGATATTACTTTCGAGTCCCATGCAATGGCTAGCCCTCCCGAGGCTCCTGAAGCATCCACCGTTACTGTTTGACAGCCCGTCTAAGCTTTAGAAAGGATGCTTTCTAAAGTGCTACTGTTACATTTAGTTTCTTGCAGATAACAAATTTGTGGCTTTTCCACCTTTATCATGTTTTTCAGGATTCTGAGTTTTCCTGGGCCATTTAGCCCTCTTAAATTCCATGAGATGAGCTTCATTATTCAACATTTGTGGAAGGTTTGTAGTATTTCGTCAGTTTTGCATACCTGCCCGAATCTACCAGGAGTTTCTCAACTTCTATAGTTCGCTGGAGCTCCGTTTTCCGTCCTCTTTTTTTGAAATATTTTGTCCTAAGCCCACCATCCCAATGGCTTCCTGGTTGAATGCCAAGTTGTCTTTGCTGGTATGCTTTTGAAATGACCACTTCCAGTTTGCTTAGCTGAAGTTCGGAGATTTTGTCATAGTCCTTTTTTTTGCAGGCTCTTTCTAGTTGTAGGATGTCTAGTCCTTCCATATCTATGCTCTCTGGTTCCTCATCCATTTGTTGCACCTGACTGCTTCCAGCTATGAAAGGGTCTATGCTCTGGGATTGATCTGTAGTTCCATCAACTTCCATATCATTTGTTTTCTCTATTGGCTCTTTTTGGCTGATGGTGGGATCAGCTTCAACATCTATGCTGGGTTGGGACTCAGGGGGATGGTCCGAAGGAGGGGGGTGGAGAGAGGCATCGATGAGCGATGGAGTGGTCTTATGGCTTGGATCTGGCTCCTCAGAGGCTTGGGCTAAGATTTCAAAGCTATTACTGGTAGAGGGGGTGCCAGCAGAGTTTGGCATGGGTTTTTTCCCAGCTGAGGGCTTTTTATGCGATCTTTTACGGCTGGGAGCTTCGGTGAAGCCGTATTGGGTGGGAGGGATGGGGGGATCTGTATTGCTATTCGAGGCATTTAGCGGGTAGTCTCTGAACAAATGTCCATGTGCATGACATTTTCGACATCGGAAAGGTACATGTTCATAGTCTAAAGGTTGAATCCACTCATGATCATAGTGAGCGAGACTTACCGAGTCCGGCATGGCTTGGTCCAGGCGCATGAAGACGCAAATGCGAGCATAGGAGGTGTATCTTTGAAGCTTCGTTTCTTGTGCGGCCTTTATGTATTCACCCAGACCATTGCCTATGTCTTTGAGCAGACTTTCCTCCCAATATTCCTCTGGGAGTGAGTACATTCTTATCCAAACCGGAGCCCAAGTCAGATCTTCTTTGTCCGGGTTGAATCTGGCTACCCAGTCTCTCAGGTATAATCCAGCTGAATTAAAGAAATAAGGTCCTTCATCCATGATTTTGTATTTGTCCTCTAGACATAGTAAGATGGCTGTGAAGAACCCTTTCGGTCCTAGCCTCAGTGTCACGTGTTCCTTGGGTTTCCATTTCGCTGCTATCCAACCCCGTAGGGCTTTCTCTGTTGGCCAGAACCCTATGAACTTTCCTATAAGGGCGTGATCCCTCATATATTGGATACGCTCATCGATCTTCTGTCCTGGTAGCTCTATTCTTGGCCTTTCAATGGCGATGGGTTTGCAGGTTTTCGAAGTGATCTTTCGTCTGTCCTTTGCGTTGTCACTTCTGCCTTGGTTATCTTCTGTCTTGTCTGACTGCAGATTTGTCCCTGTGTTCTTTTTTTGCTGCACGTACTCTACCCTAAGCATCTCCTCATCAACAGATCCAAAGACGATGGGCACTTCCGTTTCTGGCGGCATGTCAGTTGCTTTAGGGGAGAGTAGTGGCACTCCCCCCTATGGGGCTTCCATGTGCTCTGCTCCCGTTCCTTTTGCTACCCTGTCGCATGCAGCAGGAGGTTAGGTCCTGGGTGGGTGAGTCGTCCAGGCCGTTCTATGCCGTTTCAGAGAGATGCCAGAAACCCTAGCAGCAGTGTGTCCGCTCCAATATCTGTTGTCACATTTGTTCATTATCACAGCTACATTGTGCATATTAGCAGTGAGTCAAAAAAAAAATCCCTGGCTAATAATTTAATGAAAGCAATTTAAGCAATTGAATTTCCCAACACGGGCTCAAGGAAATACTTACAAAAAAGAATGTAGGAATTTATAGGGTAAGTTCCTCAGCAAAAAAGGACTCCGCTCACAAATAGATCACAGATCAATACACCAGTATTTTTTACATCATTAAAACCCTCAAAGAGGGAAACAATCCATGGCCTAAGCCAATGCGGCCACTTTAGGAAATTTATTAGTAAAAGAATGAAAATTTACATAAGCTTCTCTCATGAACGGTTACCCTACAAATGACCCTCCATGCTCTTTAAATAGATTTCATGGACCAATTGGGTGTTAAGCCATGGATCAAGTGTCGGTAATACCGAGGAGAGAATGAACCGTCGAATCACTACATATCGTGAACGTCAGATTGTAAGTTACAAAAGTACATAGTAAAGAAACACACCTTACCTAACTCTATACTAGACCAAGTTATACTTAACTATTTCCTATGTTATATTTTAAGCTTCTGTGGAAGTTTTTTGTAGTGTCATGATCCAGATTATCCACAGTTTCTAGTTCATTTTGCCGACGTTTCAAACCCCAAAGGGGGTCCATCATCAGGACAAATCAGATAGATAGAATATGAATGAAAGATTATTGAGAGAAGGAGCCATGCACCTGGATATAAATAAACCAAGAACCCTAATTTTATAAGGGCCGACACATGATTTCTCATTTTATAAAAG
>APFE030449711.1:61562-82956 GCA_000404065.3 Pinus taeda | reverse complement strand
AATTAAATTAAATTAAATAATTAATTTGCTTTAATTAATTAATTAATCAAACCTTCGAAATGGAAGACCCTTTTTGTTCTTATGCTTCCAAGGGTCTGGAGGGGTTTATCCTAATATCCTCCCTTAAAAACAACTTGGCATAGGATTGAAGGATGTACAAATATGACGCAATAGGAGAAGGAAGGAGGCATTAGAGCCTATCCCCCCTTAGTGACAACTTCCTGAACTCCAACCATAAATCTAAGTTTAGTAAACTTCACCTCCGTGAGAGCCTTTGTAAAGATGTCTGCAACTTGATCATCTGTTGAACAATATTTCACTTCAAGAACATGGTTGTGAATGAGCTTTCTAATGAAGTACATGTGCAGTTCAATGTGTTTGTTGCGCTGATGTTGGACTGGATCTTTGCATAGTTGAATGGAACTTTGATTATCACACCAAAGTGAAGTGGGATGTTGCTGCTGAAAGCAAAACTCTGATAGGATCTGACGAAGCCACAGGGCTTCCTTACTAGCTTCTGTGGCACCACGATACTCTACTTCTACTGAAGAAAGAGAAATGACACTTTGTTGCTTGCAAGCCCATGTAATAGTTCTTGAACCGAGAGTGAACACATAACCTGCGTAGACTTCTGATCATCAGGCTCACCAACCCAATCAGAATCAGCGAAATCAACCAATAGAGGAGATGCTTATGCACTATAATGAATCCCAAGATGAACTGTACCTCGAACATAATGAAGTATACTTTTAGTTTTTTTCCAACAACTTTCATGTGGATTTTAAATAGACCGAGCAATAAGGCCAACAACAAAGGAAAGGTCAGGACGAGTATGGGTTAGATACAAAAGCTTTCCTACAAGTTGATGGTATAAGGTAGCATCAACTTCAGGGTAAGTACAAGTGACTGAAAGTTTAGCTCCAGACTAAAAGGGAGAAGAGGCTGGCTTACAGACTTCCATGTGAAAATGGTGTAGAAGATCACAAGCATACTTGGACTTGGAAAGGGAAATACCTTCCTTGGATTGCAAGACTTGAAGACCAAGAAAATAATGCAAGTGTCCTAAGTCTATCATTTCAAACTTCTTTTTAAGGCTATACTTCACATGGTTTATAAGGTTGGGATCACTACCAGTAAGGATAAGATCATCAACATAAAGAACAAGAATGATAAGAGACTTGCCCACTTTCTTGGTGTAGACAATATTGTCAGAATGACACCTAGAAAATCTAGTTTCTAAAAGAAAGCTATCCATTTTGGCATACCAAGCCCAAGGAGCTTGCTTGAGACCATAAAGGGATTTCTTAAGTCGACATACAAGCTGGAGTTTGTTTCTATAAAGCCAGTAGGTTGTTCCATATGTATTTATTCATGCAAGTCCCCATGCAAGAAGGCATATTTAACATCCATCTGATGGACTTCCCATTTGAAAGAGGCAGCAAGGGAAAGAACAAGACGAATAGAGTTCATTTTGGCAACAGGGGAGAAGGCTTCAATATAGTCAATGCCTTCAACTTGTGAAAAACCCTTAGCAACAAGACAAGCTTTGTGTTTATCAACTTTTCCATCTGGTCCATACTTGGTTCTGTAAACCCATTTGCATCTAACAAGTTTTCGTCTCTTTGGTAGAGGAACAAGATCACAGGTATCGTTTGCCAATAATGAATGATATTATTCATTCATAGCTGCATCCCAATCTAGATGGCCTGAAGCTTCTACAAAGGTGTCAGGATCATAATTCGTTGAAGCTTGAGCTAGTAAAGAAGAGGCTCTATCAAACTGAGAACGTGTACATCGTTGATCTGTAGGATCACCGGCAAGAGTACCTGCTGCATCCTGAGTAGCACGGACCCATTTTGGAAGCTGAGGAGCTGAAGGAGGATCTTGAGAAGGTGGGGGAGGATTGTCATCCTCGCTTTCATCATCTGAAGAAGAAATATTTTCAAAAGTAGAAGAGATAGAGAGAGGTGGCACATCCGCCGAACTAGGCTCGCAGGCCGATATATTTTCAGCAAACTTTATATCTCTTCTAATGATAACATTTTTGGACTTAAGTGGAATAAGTCTATATCCTTTGACATCTTCATAATATCCAACAAAAATACATTTTTCACTCTTAGGTTCTAAAGCTTTATGTTTCTCATATGGAATATGGCCCCATGCTTCACTTCCAAAAACACGAAAGTGACTTACATCTGGTTTAATTGAGCTCCATGCTTCTTCTGGAGTGATATTCCTTAAAACCTTAGTAGGAGTGTGATTCATTATGTAATTTGCATAGTTAATTGCTTCTGTCCAAAAATTAAGACTAAGTCCTTTAGATTGAAGCATACAATTAACCATTTCCTTTAACGTGTGATTCTTCCTTTCAGCTACACCATTTTGTTGTAGAGTATATGGAACAGTATCTTGCATTTGAATTCCATTCTCAGTGCAAAAGTTGATGAATTTGTTGTTAACATATTCTCCACCATTATCATATCTTATCTTAAGAATTTGATGTCCAGATTATTTTTAAACAAAGGCATTAAAGGCCAAGAACATGTTAAATACTTCACTCTTGAGTTTTAAGAAGTATACCCAAGTGCGTCTAGAGAAATCATCAATGAAATTTAAGAAATACTTGTAGCCAGAGAATGAAACAACTAGAAGTGGACCACATAAATCACTATGCACAAGCTGTAAAGGGAATGAGGCATGCCAAGAGGCACGTTTTTCAAAACTATCCCGATGATGTTTTCCGAGTAAACATCCGAAACAAATTCCATCTCTACAGGATACCATTGGAAGACCTGTCACCATATTTTCTTTACATAGATTCTGAAGGGAGCGATAGTTTAAGTGACCAAATCGCCCATGCCAAAGTTTGCTCACTTCATCATTATGATCAACAAATACCGAGGGAATATTTGATGACCCAAAGTTGTTAAACTTATACAACCTTGTAGAATCATCAGCAATGTCGGTAGCTAAAATCTGTCTAGGATCTCTTAGGTCCTTAATTACAACATCGTGAGGTGAAAAGTCAACGATTTTACCTTCACCTGAATGAGTTATCTGATATATAGATAGAAGGTTGCAGGATAAGGTTGGAACACATAATACATCATTAAATTGATCATTGTCTATATGAATAGTTGTAGTCCCTACAACACTAAGAGATCTATCATCACCAACGTATATATTTTTGGTCTTACAATCATTTAAAGAAGAATCGAAGGTGGAAATAAACACATAATAGGCTGGTCCTAACTTAGTAAGAATGGAATAGATAAGGTTACCATCTTCTTTCATAACCTTAACACCTTCGAAGAGAAGTCTAAGGGTTTTGAACTTGGACAGAAAATCTTCAATGGAAGAAAATTATTGGGGTCCAATGTAAGAAACTCATTTTCGAGTTGATGGGCTCTAAGTTCATTTTTAATTCTAAAAACTTTGGTGATTTGTTTAATTGCTTCATTAGAAGTATCAAGTTCTACGATATAAAAACTAAGGTTTGGACAAATAGACATCCCTATCAACCCACGTGCTTGATCTTGCCTATTTTTCCCATTTGGCTACCTTATCTTCATATTTCGGTTTGGTTTCTTGGCCTGAGGCTAGTCTGTAAAGACCTTTACTTCTAAGTAAATCACAATGTAGGACCACCATTGGAAGTAGTTGGTGCTATCAAGAATAACTTGGCATGGACTTTACATTTTAACAAAAATTGAATCTGTAGATGTTGAAAATAAGTGTTCCAATGGAAAGATCTTGAAAAAAATAAGCTGATTAAAAAAAACGGCTCTGAAAATGGCTTCTGGATGAATAAGTTATGGTTTTTTGAAGAAAAGTTGTTGAAGATGCCGACGAAGTGCAGGAATGTGTGGAAATGAATGATAATGTTATATTTAAAAAAAAATCCACCCCCTTTCCAAACTTAATCTAATTATCTCAACACAAAGAAAGACTTGAACTCAAGACCTCTATTCTCATAAAGTAGCTTTGGACCAAGTGAGCTAGATTAAAAGGTTAGTAATTTTTGGAAAAGAGGAAGGGGTTTTTTTTTAGTCACTGAAGCTTTGGGGTGCATGCTTACTTTGAGAAAGCAGGCTTTTTTCCTACAAAACAAAAAACAAAAAACCTAACATGAACATACAAAAAAAAAAAACTTTACGGCTTGAAGGCAGCTTTACCCAGAAACTAAATATTTTCCTCAGTGTTTCTGATTTTCCGAGATCACACTAAGACGCAGCAGAAAAGAGCATACACATGAGAAAAATCCTTCCTTTATGTTTCTGATTTGCCCAAATCGCACAGAGTCATGGGGCAAAGAGCATACATAGAAATGAAAGGTATGTTGGCATTATGATACAGGTGTTGTCCTTGATGGAAACTCACTCAGATGACAGTTCTCAGTGCAGTAGCAAAGAATTACAGATCAGACTATAGAGAATGAAGAAAGAGAGGTATACGCAAGTTCATCTTGACAGTGTAGCGTATACATGCGGGTTAATAGACCAAAAGGAGCGTATAACATATACACGCACTTTCACAGAATGAAAAGCGTGTATATCTTGGAAAACTAAGTTTTGGTCCAAGGTATTTGGTCCATGGTATTTTGATCCATGGTATTGGTCCATGATATTTGGTCCGAGGTATTGACCCCAAGTATTGGGTCCAAGGTATTGGTCCTAAGTGGTTTTGGTCCAAGGTATTGGTCCTACTTGGTTTTGGTCCATGGTATTGAGAAAGGCCTAAAACCATATAAGGAGGAGAAGATCATTAGGACAAGGGGTGCAAGGATTGAATATCTGATGAAGTGTGAGATCCAGTATGCAAGTTATGGGTTTGTGATGCTTTGCTTAATCTAAACTAAGGAGCCACCTATGTGGATGATGATGGATGATGGATTGGGATCTTAAGGCTTGGAACATTTTATCATTATTTGGTTTGATCATGGATAGACTAGATCTGAATTACTGACACATATTTTATTCTATAAATGTTATGATCTGGGTATGACTGATGTCTGGAATAGCTACAAAGTTATGAGTAAATATTTATAGATTTGTACACGGGTTCGCTTTGGCAAAAGCGTGTATACACGCTTGATCGGCTCACCAGAGTAGCATATACATGATGAAATATGATATCTGAATTTGCAGATGGTTCTAGTGGTTGTTGCAAAGTTCTGGGTTCTACTTTCTGTTTTGGTGACTGTGTTTTGATGACAGGATTTTAGTGATTCAGAGATTGATGATTGAGTATTTAATGATTGGTTAATGCAATGGTTGTATTACAGTGGTGATTGATTTTGAGCTTCAATGTTGTTGATGGGTCCAGTATGAAAATTGGATGAAATGTGGCCTTCAGATTATGGTGTTGTGATCCAGGAGTATCCAGTCTGAAAATTTATGAAATGTGGTCCTTGGAGGAAGAGAGAAGGTTGTAGCCTTCTATAGGCCGACCCCTACATACTAGTAAACATATTAGCTAGTACAAGATCGAGGGGGTTGGAGCTCCCTTCCAGTAGCAACTAGAAAACAAGTGAAGGTTGGAGCCTTTAGTAGGCTGGTGCCTACGTACTAGTAAACAGATCGGCTAATACAAGAGCTAGGGAGTTGGAGCTCCCTTCCAGTAGTAGCTGGAGAATGAGAGAAGGTTGTAGTCTTCTGCAGGTGGGTGCCTGCATACTGGTATGAGTCTGCGCTAGTACAATATTGTAAACATGTTTTTTCTTATATTGAAAGGAAGATAACAACAGGTGGTTTTTGTCCCGCATTAGGTTTCCACCTTATATCTTGGTGTTCATGTGTGTTTCTTATGTGTGATGGTCTGTTCTATTTTTACTGCAACTAGTTACTGTTTATATGTTTAATGAAGTAATGATGCACTGATTAAATATCAACATATGATGAATTAACTGAATCATAAGTTTGCTGGATATACGCTAGTTTCCTTAAACATAGTTGCATGTACACGCGGGTTACCTTCATTGAAGTAGCGTATATGAATTTGAGTATGGAAATGAAAAAGTTATTGATTTGCTAATACTAATTCACACCCCCCCCCCCCCCCCCCGATCTCAATATTATTTCCAACAAGATACAGATCTGGTAATAAAAAAAACAAAGAGCTAAATAAACTGAAATGAACAAAGAGAAAATAACTAAAAACTGCAAATAAACATTGTATACCTCTAGATCTTAAAAACGACATAGCTCGGGCTACCGGAAACCTTTTCGTGTGAAACGAAAGGGGTTACTCACTAGAATAGATGTGGCTAACACAATAGAGCAGTCCCCTCGGATCGAAAGCAGTCAGAAATAGTAGATCTAGGAAATGACATTTGGATGCAGTTCTACCGGATTCAGATTTGGATCACCAACGGATGCGGCCCTCAACTTGGCTCCGATACCATGTAGGAATTTACAGGGTAAGTTCCTCAGATAGAACACCAAAGGACACTTCTCACAAACAGATCACAGATCAATACACCAATATTGTTGACGTGGTTAAAACACTCAAAGAGGGAAACAGTCCACGGCCTGAGCCAACGTGGCCACTTCAGGCAATTTATTAGTAAAAGAATGAAAATTTACATAAGCTTCTCTCATGAACGGTTACCCTACAAATGACCCTCCATGCTCTTTAAATAGAGATCAAGGACCAATCGGGTGTTAAGACATGGATCAAGTGTCGATAATAGCGAGGAGAGAATAAACTGTCGGATCACTACATATCATGACTGTCAGATTGTAAGTTACAAAAGTACATAGTAAAGAAACACACTTTACCTAACTCTATACTAGACTAAGTTATAGTTACCTATGTCCTATGTGTCAGAATATCCTAACAAAGAATCCCCTTGGAGTGTTCTTTGGGTGGTTTAGACTCTCTAAATATGAATACCCAAAGCAATAGCTACTTTAGGCTCATTAAAACTATAGAGTAGTAGTAGTTAGGGATCTATTGGGTATAGAATTATTTTTTCCCGGGCTTAGCAGAATACTTACAGAAAAGGAAACTCCCCTAGAGCTTTCTTTTTGACCATTTCAATTTCTATAAATATGAAATGCCTCAGACAATTATCATCCCTAAACTGGTTAAAATCCATGGGATGGTGAGAAGGTTTACCATGTTCTAAAGGCAACATTCAGCATATTTCATGACAACACTCAAGGAGAAACTTTTAGATTTTGTACTCCAAATTTTTTGTACCTAACAACTTTTTGTACTCTAATGTGTAAAAATTAAAGTCTTCTATTGTGAATGTATTTCGAGAACAACATTTTTAGAGCACATTTGGTGTTTATGCTTCATTTTCATAAGCATCGTTTCAACCAAAGATGGTCAATCTCTACATCTCAGCACCCTATATCATTATGAGTTAGTAAGGTATGTGCTCATAATTTATTTAGATTTAATTATGAATAGTTAAAATGTTGTCAAGTGATATGCAACCTCTAGTTCCCTAATCATTTATACCCTTTGTTTCATATCCCGAGCCCTTACACTCCCTGTCCTATAATTGTTACCTTCTCCTTGTCATCATTCCCTAAAGGACCCCTCTCAATCCTCTCAGCTCATGTTAAATCCTCCGTGTCATCCTAATAATTATCAAACTTCCCCATTTAAATCACATCTGAACTGTGGCTATTATCACACCTTCAGCCTTGTACTACCTCGTCGTTGTGATAATCATTCCCATGGAGGCACGATGAGGGTGGAATCATCAACACGATGGGGGAAATTGTCATCAAAATCAAGGAAATCATTGTTTTTATCAATTATAAGGGGTTCTATTCTTATCTTAGTTGTTGCAGACAGAGAGTTAAAATTTTCAGTTGGATTTGAAAATTATGGTGTTACACAGGCATGTGGGTCGATCGCCATGAGCCGACCTTTGGCCAAATTTACCACAGCCCTGAGTACCAATAATGCAAAGGAATTCTCAAAGAGCAGGGATGGTTTCCATTTTTAAGAAAATTTCAAGGATATAATGATAAAGTGTCCCTAGCATTTGCTCAGAACTTTGATGGATAGAATGTTAAATTTGGTAATTTGAATTTAAATATTACGAAGGATTCTCTTAGCCGCGCTATAGGGTTACCCTCTATGGGTGAACCATTCTTCAAGGGATGGTAGTTAAATATTCCAAATTGTGCCACATTCCTAAGGCTGACCTATCAGTCAATCAGCTAGACGAAAGGTTTACTATGGAGTTGTATCAAAGAGAAATGGCACACTTTCATCACCATGTTACAATAATTTGTTACCTGAGAAGGAAGTGTTAGAAAAATATATATTACAAAGCAATGGAACACATAGAATATTTCATAAATATAAACACATAAAACACATAAAACCAAAGAGACATAGATACCCAATTTGGGATACGTCCACCCCGAACAGCCAATCCTTCCTTTGTATTATCCAGCAAAATGAAGAGACACAACCTACAACAGATCCGATGTAATATCCTCTGTTTTCTCTCACAGTCTCACCTCTCTGTTTCTCGCTCAGAGAATACACATTTTATTACACAGCCTCAAATACAATGCCCTCATACAAAGAGAGGGGTTGCCTTCTAGGGCAAAAAACCCTAAACTAAAAATAAGTTATACCGTCAGATCATCCGCCTAATGAACGGCCTAGATTGACTAGAAATTACTATACTTTTACAAGGCAATTTTACATATGTTTTTAGCTTCGGGGGCACTGCCCCGAAACCCCTGCCAGGGGACCACTGGCCCCCATACCCCCCAACTGGGGGGGATTGGCCCCCTCGAACCCCCGTGGGGGGGACAAGTCCCCCCGCACCCCCCCGCGTGGAGGGTTGTACAAACTTCCTGGGGTATACATCCGACTGAAACAAAGACCTCTGAACAATCATGCTCCACACTCAATAGGAAGCTATGCCATAGTGTTTTTATATCATATTCGCTTGTTATCACATTTTGAAAAAGATAGTAAGATCAATATTCTGCATTTCTTGAGGTTAAGATTTCATAAAATGTCTAGAGGGGTGCAATCAGAGAGAAAGAACCATGAGACAACCTCATATCACCATAGTCTTATTAAAATGGTAGTTGTTGTTGAGCTTACAAAGCGGCGAAAGTCTTGGGAAGACTTCCTGATTGAAAATTTTCCTGGGGAAGAGACTCAGTTCAAAAGTCAGCAATGGTTGGTGGGACAAACACTTAAGCATAGAAGGGATACATTGTCACAACATTCCAAAATGATACCTAACCCTATAGACAACCCTGCCTCTCCTATTATCGAAACCCCTCAATAATCCACACCCTGTTCTAATACTATGGAATAGGGGACATCTTCAAAAACCTGAAAAGTGAATATGCAAAGGAACAAGCGGAGCAGGGGTAGTGAAGACCAACCTGAACCAGCTAACATTGTAGGGTCAAAAGGTGAAAAACATGCATCTAAAGCTCTTGAAGCTCATGCAGGGGCAGAGCCAAAGCCTAAGTGGAAGAAATCTCTTTTTCCAACCCAAGTACCATTAATGTCCATGGCAGAGACTTCGATCCAAGGCCGCCGCAGAACTAGAAGCATGAAAAATCTTAAGACTCCTATACCTAAAGTTATTAATTTTGAGTGTATTGGTGTTATTTCCTCTCCTGAATCAAATGACAAAGAGTTGCATTCTTCCCCTGAAGAAATTCCTTTCTTAGCATCTGCAATAGAGACTCCCTTTGACATTGCACAATATTTAGAAACACAGTCCCCTGTTCAATCCTTACCCAGTGAGAATCCTAGTCAAAATGTCAGCAGAGAAGTTCAGCAAGCTTCCTCATGGAGGAAGGGTAATAGCAAAACACCAGGAGGCAGTTCCTTTCAACATTTTACAACACCCATGAAAACTCTAACACCTATAGAAGAAGAAAACCTGAAGGTTCGCTTAGTGAAGTTGCAGAGAAAGATTGTCAAATTTCATGAGCAAGCAAACAAGTATTGAGTCTTATTTTAGTATGTTAGAGAACTTAACAATCAGATTAGGGAAACTAATCTTTGGTTGTTTTCCTGTAATGATGATCTAAAGTGAAAGAACAAGCAGTTGCTACTTTGGAAAATCTCCAAGATGAATCCCACCAAAAATCTAAGTGCTCAAGAGCTTGCTTTGTGGTTAAGAAGTGCTCTGTTCCAATTAAGCATGGGTTAGAGGTATTGGTTAAGGTCGATGGTATTTGGCCAGAGTTTCTTTTTCTATCACATCATCGCTATTTTTGGCATATTATGGCAACATGCATGAGGACATGTTAGGTCCCTATACTACTAGTGTAACCCCTTATTATTATTAGTACAACCCCCTTATTATATTGTTGTGCCCATGTAGTCCCCATATTGTTATTATTGTGCCCCATAGAAGCCCACTATTGTTATTAGTGTGCCCTTAGATTATTATTGTTATGTCAACTCTGATTATATTATGAACCCTTAGACTTCTATATATAGAAAGGAGGTATTGTCATTTGTATCATCTAAGAATTGTTCATTTGTGTAATGTAAAGGAGGTTGCCCCCTCGAAGAGGCTTATTTTTAAGGCATTGATCTATATTTTTTTTATCTTTTTGTGAGTTGGTTTCATAACATTTGGTATCGGAGCTGTGGATTCTATGGTTTCACTGCTCCAAACAGGTCATCGTGGCATTTTTGCTATAAATTTTTCACTACAAAGTTTTAGAAGCTAAAAAAAAGAAAACCCATTTGAGAAAAAATCAGTATGAACCGTGCATCTGAATTTGAGATCTTATCTAGCTATATTTTCGGAGATATGATCTAAGGAAGTTAGGGTTTTTGCAAGCTCCAGAATTTCATCTCAAACAGGTCATCATGAACTTTTTAGTATAATATTTGTTCTACGAAGGTTCAGACTCTGAAATTAAAATCCATTTGAACCGAAATCTCTGAGCATCAAATTGAAATTTCGTAAAAATTTGTAGAAAGAGGATGGAATGTAGTTTTTTGTGTATCAGTTTCAGGTCCTAAGGTTGAAACAGTCACTCGAGGCACTTCGTACAAGTTCAATCTACTAAACCAGTCTATAATCAGGTCATCGTGGGAGATTTGATATAACACTTCCTTACAGAATCCAATCTTGATCACAATTTAGGGGTTAGAAAGAGGACTTAGAGGGCTACTACAGGACAAAATTTTAGAACTTGGAGATCTGAAATTACAAAGTTACAGTCGTCTCAAGATCGAGCTCCTAAAATCAGGGAAAGGAAATATGAGGAAGTTTGATGGCAAAGATCTATTAAATTGGATACTACAGATGGAGCAATATTTTGATCTACATGAGGTGCAACTATTGCAAAAGGTACGTATTGCATCTTCATATTTAGAACCAGATCAATTTGTATTGTATAAAGGGTTGTGTTCTTGTAGAGCACTTGTCACTTGGTCAATTTTCACGAAAGAAATGATAGCACATTATGAGGATACAAAGAGTAACACCTTCTTTAGCCAATTGATAAATCTCAAACAAAAGCACACTGAGGATTTCAAAAAATTGAATATAACAGTAAATGATATTCCAGAGAAGAAAAGGATTGATGTCTTCATAGGGACTTTAAAGGATAACATTCAACATGAGGTTCATCTTTGGGAAACTGATTCATTAGAGAAGGCATTCAGGTTGGCAAGAAAAATTGAAAGCAAAATTATGGAAATAAGGAATCCCATCACTCAGACTATAACTATGGAAGTGTTTTTTCTTCTAGCCTTCCACAACCTATTGTTGGGCAGTGGATCCCCCCATAGCATGTTTTTGGGGCTTGATTTGGTCAAGGGTAATGTAAAGACCCCACAAAATGTGGGCGCGGAGCACAAGAGTCTAGGGTTGCCCACCCTAAGATAATGTAATTTAATGTAAAGTGTGTCGGCCTACCCATGGTCTGCGGACCATGGGATTGTATAAATAGAGTGAGGCTCTAAGTGTAAAGTCAGTCTTAGTTTTGAGAAATAATAGGTTCTTTTGGAGGATGAATTAGCTCTGAGCCTGTAAGTCCGAGTCTTGGGTTGTAGTAGTAGGAAGAGGCTCTGCAGTTGAGTGCGTAGAGGCCTGGTAGAGTTCTTAGTTGTGTGTGCAAACCCCTACAGCTGAGTGCGCAGGGTGGAGTTGGAATTGTACTTGGACAGAGAATTAATAAAATATAAGTTGATTCTAAAATATTGTGTGTATGTGCTTCTGTTATATTTATGCATCTCTTTACAGTTTTATGATTGCGCGCACTTGTTATGAATGTTGAATGATAAATGAGAATATTGGGCCCACACAATTAAGTTAAGATCTATAATAATAAGCATAGTAAGCATAAAGGATCTAGACAACACCTCTTCGCGCTCTTCACAGATCTGCGCGGAAGCAGTTGCACGAGTTGTGAAGGACAGACAGCTGCGCGAAGCAGCGCAAGCACACAAGTTTGGTTTGCGAACTTCCTAGACTTCATCAAGACATCCCTAGGGTGTGGAAACCTAGTTCCAGGACCCTCACATACTACCTCGGGTGAGACCTTAGTCCGTGCACCGTGGACTATTGTTGAAAGGGCTGGTAATTTTGGGATTTGCTAGGTTAAATCACTTCTGAACCTGGGTCAAGCCCCAACAAGCCAAAAAAATGTTCCGTTGTTGGGACCGAGATTTGCCTAAGGGATGTCTAATGTCTGCCACTGGAACCCAACAAGGAAGGAAATTGAAGAGTGGTTGGACAAGAAGATTCACGAGTTCGTGACACAGGAAAACAGAACCCCACAAGTATCCGAGAAAAGGTGGCTGGATCACTACATATATATGGAAATCCACAAGATCTTCTTTGTGTCATTTCCTTTTGAACTGTATGAGTGGATCGCGAGGTTAGCTGACTACCAAGGAAGGTGTAAGCTCAACAAATTGATAGTGGACTTCGGAATTAGTGCACAGACTAGAGGCATCAAAAGATAAGATCGTGTGAGTTGTGGACCATTGGCTCGGTCGGATAATAGGGGGATTTATCACTGAGTTTGTGATAGACATGACCATGAGCTATAGTGAAGTAGAACGACGTTTCCTCAAGGAACTGTGAGGTATGTACATTAAATCTTTGAATACCTGGATTAAGATGATGTTATGTGAAAAGCGGGTTATGTGAATACATTAATGTTTGGAACGATGGGGAGCTGAAAGATCTACAAAGGTAGTAGGGAATTAGGAAACAATCCCTTAATTTCACCTTCGCGAGAGAGCGAGGAAGAGCTTGCTTGGGTCTCTCCGAGAAGTGCAGTCAGTTTTATAAGACAGTGCATTCCGCAGTTACCACCTCTGCCAATGCCACCACCCACTTCACCTCCTTCACCTCCATCTCCACCCACTCCACCTCCACCAAACCCACAGTTCAACATGTCAAGTGTAATCAAGCTACCTGTATTCATAGGAGTAGGGAATGAGGATCCGGACCAGTTTTGGTTCATGGTAAGAGCGATGTGGGAAGCGCAATGGGTCACGGATGACAAAATTAAGAAGGCTACATTGGTGAGGGCGCTGCAGGATCATGCGTTGACATGGTATATCAAGCACTCTAATGATCACCCAAATGTAGGAATAGAAGAGATCTAGAATGCGCTGAACAGAGAATTTAGCCAGCCAAAACCAGAGACACAATCAATCATTGGATTTAAGTAGATCGTGATGCTTCTAGGCAAGACCCCCGGATCTGGATTAGCGACTAAAGAGCACAATCCGCGAGGCTAATATGACGCTAACGGATGTGCCACACCATGCATGGTTTGTGGCATCTTTGACACCACACCTAAGGACAATGCTGTCACAACAGAAGCTTTCAACCTAGGTCAAAGCGTTGGAAATGGCGATGAGGTTGCATGAAACACGATACAAGATCTGAGGTTGGGAGTTCAACAAATCCACGCACAATTACAGAATCTCTGCCTGGAAATGCAGAGCTTGAAACAGGATAGGGCACCACAGCCAGAGGCGCATGGCCAAGTGTGGTGCATAAAATGCAAAGGTCAGGGCCATGACAAAGACCACTGTCCAGTATTCGCAAACTACTTGGCAGGAAGGAGTCCAATGCCATTGAGACCAGAGGCATAGGTAGGGCTGAGTGCGACACCCGCATTATGGTGTGGGATCTGTCAGATAGGAGGAAAACACATGACAGATAATTGTCATTTGTTTCAGAAGTATACACCAGCACCCGAACAACTACTTTGTAATTTCTGTAGGTTGGTGGGCCACGACGAGCGCACTTGTCACAGCTACGAGTTAATGATTGATCGGACCCCAACCTATAACATGCAGATAGAAATGCAAGGCCTCGACCTAGCTGTGAGGATAGCCCACGCTAGATTTCAGGGGCGAGGTCGAGGACGAGGAGGAATGGGACTAGGAAGGGTTGCAGATAATTAATTTGTTACAATTGCAGAGGACTAGGGCACTACACCCGCGATTGTACCAACCCGACGAGAATATCATGTTCATAATGTGCTTAGTTTGATCATGAAATGATAGATTGTCCTATGTTGATTGCACAAATGCGCGATAAAGAGGTACTCCAGCCTCCTCCGTCTCAGAATATCCAAATAATGAGGTCTAAACCGCTTGAAGAAGACCCAAATGTGAACATGATGCTCAGAAGCGGTGCGACCAAAGGGGAGGATAAGGGGCAGCAACCTGAGGAAGATACATGGGTTCGCAAGGCTCCTACAAAGGAACCTGAGTTTGACTTAAAACGCGCAAAGGAGACATTCATGGAATCTAAGAAGAGCTCCGCAAAGGCCTCTACTTCAGGTAGTAAGGATCAACTAGAGCCAGGAATGGATCTTTCTATGCTTACTACCTTTTTGGAGACATGCATGAAACTGTTGCATGACAATAAGGTAGTTAAGGGACTACAGGAGTTGATCACCAGGTGCACAGGATCAGGGGAACCGCACGTAGTCCAGAAATTGGGGAAGCATACATTGCGCATCGGGAGGGAAATGAGCTTGATGGCATAGATTGGTGAGTATGAAATGGATCAGGTAATCCTAGACCTGGGTTCAGACACGAATCTATTATCGAAGCAGACATGGGAACATATGGGCAAGCTTGCATTACAATGGTCCCCTATTTAATTACGAATGGCGAACCAACAGAAGATTTTGCTCATGGGGAGGTTGCAAGAGCTAACAGTTGATATTGAAGGTGCGAGCACAGAGATGGACTTTGACGTAATAGAGATTGCCAATGACAGCAATCCTTATCCCGTGTTGCTAGGAATAGACTGGGCCATTGATATGAATGGAGTCATTAACCTGAATAAGTGGAATATGATATTCGATAAATAGTCCCTACGCTTAGTAGTTCCGCTAGACCCAGCCGAAGGAGCACGCTACACTGAACCAGTGCGCGATAATGAAAGTGACGATGAGCTAGATCGTATTTACCAAATAATGGCATGAGACCAGGATCGAGTGAACCCAACTGCATATGGGAGAATCTCATGGGAGCATGACAGTTCCTATACCTTGGATTCAAATGAAGAAGTAGAACGCTGACAAAATCGGTTGCACAAAGTGACAATGGTGAATTGCAACATGATGATTACATCACTGTGTTTCTTGACAACAGAGGTAAGGGAACTACCAACATATGATGGAGTAATAGCGATGGATGAATTCCTTGACAAATTTGAAAGTGTAGTACCGTAACAGCAATAGTACGGTGTGCCAGAATGGCTGTTGCGAGCAACATCGACACAATGGTGGCGTACACATCAGAAGACCATTGTAAAATGGCGCGAATGTAGAAGACGGATGAGCTTGCGGTTTGGAAGCCCCTAGCGTCGAACGAGGGCAAGGCAGCCAGGGTGAAGTAGCTTGCGCACCCACCTGTGTCGATGGGTGCAGGCATGTGCCATACAGTCCACACAAGCACACCCCAGACTAAGGATCGAAAATCATAACCAAATGCAGCAGCAGGAAAAGCAATGCGCCACAGAAGTTCCACGTAGAAGAATTCTAGAAGGTATGCAGAATCCTCATTAGGGTTTACCAGGTGAGGCAAACTGATTGGGACCTACCTATACCAACAGTCCAATGGGCCTATAGGGCCATGCACAAGAACCTAAGCGCGGGAATGATTCCGAAGATGACGAGTAGAGTTGAGGCCATAACTTTAGAGAAGAATCCCCATACAACAACTCGCATAATGGGGACAACACGTGAGGACCAGAATGAAGGGATTATGCAGCTGTGTGAGGACGAATATATGCAGATTCAAGAAGCCATTCGGTGAGGGAACCTTGAGCTTCATGAACTTGAAGAAGATCGGGTACGACTGAAGTAGAAAAGCATGTTAATGGATGTGGAAATCAGAAAACTGGAAACCGAAATCGCGCAAGCATGTCGCGTCGATATGGACAGCCATACCATCACATTAGAAGATTGACCGCACCTTATCAGAAAAAGTAACTAGAGGAGCGCACCTTCTAAGGAAGAACGTGAGGCGCTGACTGGTGTGAGGATAATTAAGGAGGGCCCCTGGATCGGGTTGGAAGTTGATTTGAAGCCTCGCACCAGTGATGCAACCACCTAACTATCCATAGGAAGCACAGTCTCAGCACTCCAAGCAGTTGAAAGAGAGCGCGGGACTATAAAAGATTCTGTATGGGCGCTGCGCGACATGGAGGTTGCGCGCAGGATCAGTATGACACATGGGTCGCGTCCACGCATAAGAGGTTGCACTGTCACGCGGTTAGGTTGGGAAGTGACCGTTGGAGTCATTGTTCATGACAAGATGTCTAATTTAAGGCAATGAGTAGTGGACGACAGGAAATTAAGACACAGAGTGGAAAATAGATTTAGGACGATCTACTGCCAAGAATGCATTAATGACTCAGAAATGGGGGGAACAATCAAATTCAAATTCAAGGGGCGCTATAAAACCACCAAGGCAAGCCATGAGACAACACTTGTTCATTTGAGATTAGATTTGTTAAAGAGAGCCCACAGTGTTGAGCGTCGAGCGATGTTTGAGCCTCCAAAGTAGTGAACAACTACAGATAGCTCAAACAAGATGACAACTACCAAGAGAGGTGTGGGTTTTGTTGACAGTACCACCGAAGAAGCCGACCAAAGCCCTTCGCTACAGGTGGGACCAGAAATTCCAAAATTGCCCCGGACACCAAGGCCCAAGATGGATCCACAAGCAGCTGGATTAGTCCACATGTCTTCGCAAAATCTGCAGTTTGGTAAACTGTCTATGGAAGACAAGGGAAAAATTGTTAATCTTGAGATAGATGATGAGGATGAGGAAGATCTTCAAGCTTTCGTAAAAGAGATTGAACTAGATGAAGTAATGGAGAAAGACATTCAGCCAATGCGCGTTGCAGCAAAACTACCCAAATTTGTCCCTCCATGGAAAGGGAGAGTGAAAGTACCCAAATATTTGGATATTGTTAAGAGCGCACTCCAAACCCTGTTTCTCCCAGATGGAATTCTGTTTGAAGGATCGATTCTGGGCTGCGTGACCATAATGAAATTTTAAGATTGGGACCTCACGGACAATGAAAATTTCCCACATTTGGAAACTAGCCAACTCATGAAATAGAGCAAGGAGGGGTCAATTACAGTGCTAAAGTCGCAAAAATGGCTGCGCAGCATGGAGGAGGCTGGGCTACTCCACCTACTATGGATTCCACACTATCACTGAGCACCAATCACAATATTCATCATCAGGCAATTGCTTTGCCTAGTGCATGAGGGTACTTATGGCTAGAGGAGCCAATTCCCATCATGACGAAGCTTATTCATAGGATTTCTTGGCTTCCCTATATGGGAAGGGACCCCGTGGAAATAGCTGGCCAAAGTAGAGACTTGGTGCTTGCAGAGACCATGAAGAATAAATACAAGTTGGAGAAGAAGCAAAGGGGTTATGTCATTACTAGCACTCAAGAAAAAGGGGTGTGTGTAGCCACTCAGCTGCTGGCAGGAAAAGTGATGAGAAAATGTCGTGGCAATGAGGTACTAGCAATGGTCATCGCGTTGGCTGAGCAATGTTCCAAGGGGTTACAGTTCAACTAGGCGCAGTTCCTCTATGAGGAGTTCCTGACGAACTACAAGGAGGCCTAGGAGCAGGGTAAAACCTTCCACTACGCATGGTTGCTCTTATTCATCTTGTTGGTCACAGGGGAATTGCCAGAGGACAGTTAGTTTCCTCCTCTTTATGAGGACTTACTAGAGGCAGCGAAATACAGGTCGCTATGGGCAACAAGGGATGCTACGCGAATCCGTGAGACCAAGGTCTCTGGATACTTATGGAGGCAAGCATATAGATGGGGATCAAAAAATGGCCACACCTATCACCCATGGTATATGACAGCCTGTGGAGCTTTGTAGACTTTAAGGCAGATATGAACAATGTGTATATCAAGGCGCAGAAGGATCTGAGGTAAAAATGGACCAAACTCCCGTTCATCACAATTGATGACATTGTGTTCATGGTGCTTGACTCATGGCCACCCGAGTGGTGCACCCTGGATCTGGAAGCACGTGATGAGACGGCGACTCAAAGACAGAAGGATGCCACCAAGCTGTTGGCACAACAAAAGTGGAATGAGTAGTTTACTGAGGAGGTAAGGGCTTCCCACAAGGCAGCGAAGGCCACCACGAAGCAGACCAAGGCCACAAACAAAGTAGCAACAGTACCGGCAACTGGGGCAACCACGACGCAAGAGGGAAGAGGTCCGGATCTGACCACAAGACAGGGGACAGATAACATGGTGGAAGGTGCAGACTTGAGCACGACGTCAACACAACTGAAATGGCTATGTGGTATGAAACGAAAAGGGCCACGGAAGAAGACCAAGGCTTCCATATTGGATGGGGAGCCCATTACACTGACAGAGGGTGATCTATACAACATCGGCGACACAATTCGCGAGGTCACCAAGGAAGCGCTCCAGGAAGCAATGGCGGAGCAATAGAATGTGTTGGGGGCTCTTAGGGCACAACTCCAGGGACTTCATGTGTGGCCCCCACAAGAAGGAACGATAGTCACCTACATTGCCACGGGAACATCGGAAACAAAGAAACTATTGCGGGCCAAAATGACTAACACCGTCACGCTGCCGGAAGGAGCACTAATAGCGGACAAAATGGAGGATAGAGTCATGGTAGGGTGGATCAAGGGACCTAGCCTAAACTTGGTTGCCCTTCCACGGGATATTTTATACCAGCTACAGGATGGGGCGACAACAGAACTCCATGCTAGGGAGGGACGCATAATACAAATGTTAAGTGAACAATGAATCAACATCAAATAGCTTAGCCTACAACGCGACGAAGCGGTGGCGCAGAGCCAAAAGTTGGAGCATATCGTAGAGGAAGCATGTTGCCGCGTCCCAGAACTAGAAATTGCAACAGATCTACCCATAGGAATACGGATCCACAAATTGGCCAATGGATTCTGCGAGGCAAAAGAGGAAGCTACGAGGATCCAACTAGATCTCAACCTGCAAATTGTTGAACTATGGTTAAAGGCACAACCCTCCACGCCCCCAGAATTTCGAGAACAACGCACTGGCGTTATCCAAAATGGACTGGAAGAAATTGAACAAGCAGTGCAGAGCTGCACCACCTTGTTGGAAGAATCCTTTTGGGTCCTCACAACCTTACAGGAGGACCCCACCATACAGCAGTTGGAAACAGAGGCGTGGGAGCTTCAAATTCAATATGATAGTGTGCACGAGATGGCGTGGACAGTGGTCCTAACTCAACAGCTTGCGAGGCTAAAACAAGCAAAGCCATTGAAGGAGCAAGTGGACGCAACGCGCCAAAAAGAGGCAGTACTTAAAGCACACGTCCAGCCTTGGATTAATGAGGCCTTCCTCATCACAGCCGACATCGAAGGAAAACTCGCACAAATGAAAGTGATGCATGATCTGAGACAAGGATTTGACCCTGCCAATGAGCATTTAACCGAGCGAGCAAAACGGATCCAGCGAACAACAAAGTAGTGCACTACGGATCTTCACACAACACAGGCACAGTTGGATCGACTTTGTGCAAAGATCACCACACCAATAGAGTGACTTGACGACGATTGTGTTGGGGGCTTGTTGGGCAGCAGATCCCCCCATAACGGGTTTTTTGGGCTTGAAGCCCGAATTTTGGTCAAGGGTAATGTAAAGACACTACGAAATGTGGCATGGAGTGTAAGAGTCTAGGGTTGTCTGCCCTAAGATAATGTAATTTAATGTAAAGTGTGTCGGCCTACCCATGGTCCGCAGACCATGGGATTCTATAAATAGAGCGAGGCTCTAAGTGTAAAGTCAGTCTTAATTTTGAGAAATAATAGGTTCTTTTAGAGGATGAATTAGCTCTAAGTCTGTAAGTCTGAGTCTTGGGTTGTAGTAGTAGGAAGATCTGCAGCTGAGTGCGTAGAGGCCTGGTAGACTCCGCAGCTACGTGCGCGGACCCCTGCAGCTAAGTGCGCAAGGCGGAGTTGGGATTGTACTTGGACAGAGAATTAATAAAAGATAAGTTGATTCTGAAATATTGTGTGCCTATCCTTTTGTTATATTTATGCATCTCTTTACAGTTTTATGATTGCGCGCACTTGTTATGAATGTTAAATGATTAATGAGAATATTGGGCCCACACAATTAGGTTAAGATCTATAATAATAAGCACAGTAAGGATAAAGGATCTAGACATCACCTCTTTGCACTCTTTATAGATTTGAGCAGAAGCAGTTGCACGAGTTGTGAAGGATAGACAGCTATACGGAGCAGCGCAAGCACGCAGGTTTGGTTCGTGAACTTCCTAGACTTCATCAAGACATCCTTAGGGTGTGGAAACCTGGTTGCATCACCCTCCCATACTACCTCAGGTGAGACCTCAGTCTGCACACCATGGAATTTTGTTGAAAGGGCTAGTAGTTTTGGGATTTGCTTGGCTAAATCACTTCTGAACCTGGGTTAGGCCCCAACAAGCCAACACCTACAAGGTTTACACTGCAACAAATGGAAGAAAAAAGAGAAAAATGTCTTTGTTACAATTGTGATAGAAAATATACTAAAGGTCATAAGTATGCTAAGAAGAAAATATTTTACATAGATTTTGAAGAGGAGGAAGAAAAGGATCAAGAAACATCAAAAGAAGAGGATATACACCATGCACCAACCCCAGAGAAAGAAGAAATAAATCTGACCATATCTTGTAAAGAATTGGAAATAATTACCACTCATCAAACTCTCAAGATAGAAGGAAGAAAAAGTTTCAAGAAGTGAAAGATCACATCGAGAAAGAAGAAATGAATCCTAGCATATCTTGTAATGCATTGGCCGGAATTACCACTCCTCAAACTATCAAGATAGAAGGACATATCAAGAAGAAAAATGTTCAAGAAGTGAAAG